>JASGAT010392403.1:0-20289 GCA_030220025.1 Chelon auratus | reverse complement strand
TTGTGATTGGTCGAAATAAGCCTACACGTGGAGTATGTTTTGGTCGAAATTTTTAAACACCGTGCTACCGATCCGTCACGGCTGACTCAAGTGAAGGAAGTGATATTGACGAAGTAATGGAAAAAATAGATCTTTACTGATTTTCAAAATTTTAAAAATGTTTGGTGTTTATTGATTTTTTTTTTTTTTAAAAATGCATTTGAAGATTATGCCCTAGCGAGTCAGTCAAGTTGAAAGCCAAAGAAGTAAGCTGTCAAATGCTTTTTATCTCGTGTTTTAATCTGCTACAGAGCCTGAGAAATTAAGGTTTTAGTAAGCGTTGACGTATTTTGACATGTTCTGAAAAAACTCAGGTTTTGAGAGGGGGTTTACATAAGAGTATTTAGGCATGCCTTTTTTAGCAGGCGTTTTAGGCCTAAATGGGTTAATGCTCTCCCCAGGTTGGCAAAAAAAATGTATCTCAAAATGCATAAGATTGATGCTTTAAAATATGGAATTTTCAAAATTTTCTTCCGGGGGAGCATGCCCCCAGACCCACCTAGAGGGGTAATATATCCTTCTCACCTTTTTCACCCCTGACCCGTTTTCATGTCTGCTTCCAACTAAGTATTATTGAAGCAAACTTTTGGATCAGTAAAACTGCTGTACTGTCCTTTTTTAAAAACTTTAACCACTTTTTATTTGCAACAGCAGTGCTGTATAAAAGGTGTGCTTTGTTGTCTTGGTTGTACAAAAAGTGCAAACAAATAATATTCTCACTTTTCTGTCCTTGGTGAAGCTACGTCTGTCTGAGAATAGAACTGAATTAAACTGGCTGCCTGATTGGTCCGCTGACCACCAACTACAGGGCTCCCTGCCTTTGTCAAGTCCTCACTTTTTGTATTAAGGCTCATTTAAGGTAGTGTGGGACATAGACGCCGTAACCGCATATCCTACACCGTTTATACTCATGCACTCATCTGTCTGGCTCTTTCTGTAAAAATGCCACCCAAACGCTAGTTGACGCTGTGTCTTCTTTGCTAGTCGGATTTCTTTTTGTTTATACGTCATGCTTCACTTTCCACTTCCTGCTTCACTTTCAACAAAGGCGACTGAAACCTTCGTTCCATCCATCTTTATTGATCCAAAACGATCAATCTGAAAATTGCGGAGATGGAGAAGCAGCCGGAAATACTAAAGCGGAAACGCGCTACTACAAGATGGCGACAGAGAGAGCCCCCACATTGAGCTTCTAAACTGTTCTCCAGGAATCCTATGGGTGGGTTATTCTTTATATCTTCAAATACAATGTGCGTGTATGACAAACCAGAAAATACATGCACATAGATTTTTATTTACCCAAGATAATAGTATGTGCTGTACATTAATATTGATTATGAATATTGATTATATATTATTAATAATGCCGCAATGCTTTTCTGTATCAAACTATACATGAAAATTAAAGTAATAAATCAATTAATATTCATATGATGTTGAATAAATCAGGTCCGCAGCATGGCCAAATATACAACTTTGCATATATAGTGCCTCCAGGAAGGTCGGTGTCAAAAGGATGTTGCAACAGAAAAATTACATTTATACAGTGGAAAGTGGAGTGGATCCCTGTGTCCCTGCTTAAAAGTCAAAACAAGAGCACAAGAAAGAACCTCTCTAGCTACAATTGATCCAGAGTGACTGAAAGAAGCAATAAGTTTCCCGTTTCTTTGCTGTCTCCTTTCGTATCTCCACCCCTCCATGACCACCGGCACTCTCTTCATCACAGATTGTTATCTGCACATTACTAACAGATAATATAGTTCCAACAAACCCCCTAACTGACATGCAGTCCATCAGGTTACACCAATTACAGATGAAGATATTGATATAACCATGAACCAGTGCGTCAGTGTTGCCATTTAGCCATGTGTTTGACATTCAATTTGTGTCTGGAAGACCTTGGTTCATTCTCGAGGCACTCTGGGGCATATCCATATCCTCTGAATGGAAGGTCAGTTTGAAGATTTCTCACTAACCTCTCAATATCAATGAATAGATACTACCCTCCATCAAATGGTATTGAAGGATCTGCAAATTATGGCCTAATAAAATACATGCAAAGAAATGGCCGGGAGGATATGAGAAATTGCAGATGGCGCTTAGTCTTGGGTATGGTGAGGTGTGATTTAGCAATGTCTACTCTTTATTTTGCCTTTGACTATCATTCTATCACCTTCATCTAGTTTTCTCTTTCTATTGTGGCTTACTTCCCTCTTGTTCTGTTCTCATTGGACTCAGAAAATGAATATTCTCAGCTTTGTTGAGATTCAAAGGACAGGACTGATGCGCATGACCGTGGGTGTGAGTCCATTGCAGCCTTCTTCACCCTTATGTGTTGTTTGGCAAGGCAGACAAATGGTGCCGCGGTCCTGTAAGGCGCTTCATAAAAATAAATGCTCTCTGTCTGACTTCAATTACAGTGGTGAATATGTAAAGGCGCCTTGTTCATTAGTTTGCTTTTGCTGTGTGAGCGGGGGAAGTGGATTTGGTGTATTTAGTATCTGACTGTTGTCCTAAGCAGCAGGGATTATTCTAATACTCTGTCAGTAGCAAGGCCTATCCTAATTCCCTTTTCTATTGCTCATATCCATTACAAAGCGAACACTAATAGACCCCTGTATTTCCGGTTCCATATATTTCTCAGCTAATCTTACAATTAAACTGTCATCTGTGGGTCAGTGTATGTGTGAACTCGTCCTCAAATTAGAACGAGAGAGCGTGTTTGCATATGAGTGTGTGTGCATGTGTGAATAGCACCGTGTCTACAGAATGGATTTCCTATATATATATCTAGAAAAGGAGAATTTGAGCCAGCATTGTATGAGCAGGCGTCATTTTTCTTTGTTCATCACTCAATAAGGTAGTCATTACACTAATAAGTAAAGTATATGTAAGGCTTACTGCTATGTACCTGTTTAGGTATGGTAATAATTGCAACATGGCAAGTCACACTTGGCAAGTAAAGCAGCAAAAAACATATATTATCCAAAGTGAAAATTTGTGGTTTTCCCTATGGCTACCAATCTAATCCCAGCTAGATGCAGCGCTACCTGTTGATTAGCCCTGAATATCGGGGGATCTCTATTAAGTGGGTTGTGATGCTTATATCCTGTTTAAATATGTAAATTAGAGGTAATTATCACCAATTATTTGCTGGTGGCAGCTGTTCCAATGTCAAAATGGGGCACCGCTCTAACATACCACTTTTGACCAAATGCACATAAACTACTTTAGGAGGCAAGTGCATATAGATAGATAGATAGATAGACAGACAGACAGACAGACAGATAGATAGATAGATAGATAGACACAATACTTTGGCTTTATGAGGCATGGTTAGTGAGTGGAGGTTATTATTAACCCATATTTTCAGAAAGTTACAGTGGTCACTAAAGTTTAAAATCCAGTTGCCATGATCGGGAAGCAAAACTTTATTTCTCAACATTATTTCTGCTTGACTAAGTTCCTTTTTTCCGATTAAAAAGCAATAGCACTGACAAGTTAAATGCATAATCCGCGCCACCATTTGCATGTCGATTACACGGTTCACAATGACATTATGGGAAACCTCCAGAACAATGATATGCAGATACAGTACCACCAGCTGATTAATCGTCTTTCAGCTAATGGAGACAAGATTCAGGTTTGCTGCCAGCCACTCACAGCAGGTGATGTGCATTGAATATGCATTTTACAATGTGGTAATGTGGAATTTAAAGAGGGTAAGAAAAAAAAAGAAGAAAAAAAAGGATTAATTATACAGTGAACCCTGTGATGGCTGTAAGAAAATGCTGAAAATTTTATTCAAATCCTGGTGGACCTTTGTGTCACCCCAGAAAATGTTCTGTAAATGCTGTGATTGCTTGGTTTGCTGAGCCTGAAATGGTTTACGATTTCACCGTGAGCTTAGGGTATTCACGTTTGGGGGGTTTTGGGTGAGCATTTAGAACTATACTCACTTTGCTTTCTCTGATACAGAGAGAGCCTCCGCCTGAGGGGAAAAAAAAGGAGAGTGAAGATAAGGCTTTAGCTGAGTAAGACGCGGGTAATGGGAATTTGGCAAATGGTCCACCGGTCATCTAAAAGTAATGGGCACTTAAAACATTCCCAGAATCACAAAGTGTTTGATACACTTTTTTCCCTTTTTTTTTTTTTTGTCTCCTGGACTGATGACAATAGAAATAGCAGGTGAGATGAGAATCGATAGATAGAGAGGGTGTGGAGGCGAAGAGGCACAGATATGTCTGATATAAAGCTGTGAAAAAGGTTATGTTATTTCAGTCCCACCAAACAGCCGATAGAAAGGAAAAGATGCAGAAGCACATAACACAATAACAGACGGGAGTGAAACACTAGAGTGCAAAGGTTATGGTAAGAAGCAGGGAGAAAAACAATGTGGTTTCAGTAGAGTGTGGTTGGGAGTGTTGAGGGTGAAAATGAGTTGTCAGACCCGGAGTTCTCTACACACTGGAATTAATGAAGGAAGATGTTCCAGCGCAGCTACATTCATACAATGTGAATAATTAATACACAAGGTCACAGAGAGACAGAGAGAGGCAAGAGAGAAATCTTTGAAGGTTGGATAGATGTGTAGTGTGTGTCTGACCTGTGTGTTTGAATAAAGTTACATGATCACAACGAGCACACGATGACACATACATGGAATACATATACATACGTCAGTAGTTTTTGTTTGCCAGGCCTGGTCGCCTTAGCTACTGCCGTTAGATCTGTCACGTGCAGTATATGTGACTTGGTGTACCCTCAACAACTGAAGAACTCCTTTGACTTTATTCAAATAAAGCTTCTCTCACTTGGGCTCAAAAACCTGAAACCAAAAATACAATCACTCTGAAATCTATTGTTGCAGTGAGTGAATGGCTTCATGATGTAAATAGCACTTTGCATGTTAGATCATGCTAAGATACTCCAGTATGCTTCTTTTTTGGGGAAGGGAGCATCACTGCCCTTTGTTCTCAAATGCTCTGCTAAATACACCGGTCAGGCATAACATTATGACCACTGACAGGAGAAGTAAGTAACACTGACCACCTTGTGACAATGCAACGTTCTGTTGGGAATCTTTTGGACCTGGCATTTGTGTGGGTGTTACCTAAGCCCCATTCACACGGGATTAGCTTTACCTGTGGTTGTCATGTGATTCAGAAATTACCCCTTATGTCTGTGTTTTAAGTGGCGCATTCACACGGGATAAGCAAACTCTATGCTTTACTCAAATTTACTGTCCATAGTTATGTCTTCTTTCCGCTTCACACCACTGCGTGTCAGGTTTAGGGTTAGGGTTTTAGACTTTTTGACAGCTTTAGTTACTTTGCAAATTCTGATCTGATAATAAAAGAAGAAATGACGAATGACCTGGCAGTATTTAAATCAGTCCCACCTTTGCCGACGGACACATTAATACTTGATTTAATGATTCCATCCGTCTAAATGGGCGAATGGGTCAGCGACACCTCGACTTTGCACGTTAATGTCAGCCCAAGCTTTGATTTACAGCAAACGTTTATAATTCTTAAGTGACAAGAGGCAGAAAATAGCCACAAATCAAACAAAATGTCTCAAATCACAGAGATGCTGATGCACCCTGGATTAGTATTATCACAGAACCTCTGTGTTATGAGAAATAGGGTAGGTCATTTGCAGTGTAATTTTTACTTTAGAGATTACAGACATGGTCGATTTGCACAGGATTAAGGTCACAGACAACAATTGTTACAAATTACCAGAGGTCCCCGGGTAAAACTAGTCCTGTGTGAATAGGGTTTTAGACATGTACCAACCACTTAGACCAGACCAGGCACCCCCACACTCCATAGCAATGACACTCCTTGATGACAGCAGCCATCCCCAGCAGGATGCAGCCTGACACAGACACACACACAAAAACATTTTAGGAACAACTCAAAAAACATGAAAAACAGCACAAGGTGTTGACCTGGCACACAGTTTATTACATTCTTATTGTATGTTATTTTAGATTTGGAAAGTTAAGTAAAAAAAAAAAGGTATGAAAGTTATCACCCGCCAACATCTTTAACTGGAGAAGACTAGTTACAGTTAAACTATGAGTGGACAATGGGCACAGTTTAGCAAACTTTCAATTGTCAAGATGCATGTTTGAGTGTCTAAGACAAGACCAGTAGTCTGAAGCACACAGACACGTTTACTAGAGAAATGGAGAAATACTCTAGAATAAGAGCAAGCCTTTAGCACTTGCTAAATGACTGACTCTGTAGTGGGCAGTTATTTTCGATGGACTAAAAACGAAACTTTACCTGACCTTTAACGCACCACTTTTTTTTTTGCTGAGCAGCTCTGGTCCCCCACTTTCTTTCTTCCTTTCTTTCTCTCAGGCCTTAATTCATATTGACCTTCTGGTTATTACTCACTGTCACTCATCTTTGCAGCAACAGCTACGGAAACTCTAACTGCAGGACTGCATTCCCCCTTTGTTTTTATTACACTCACTACACGCGCTAAAACACTCGAGTGGACAGCTCTATGCAGATGTGGGAATGCGTACAAGATGTGGTCTGGACTGCATATGACCACAGTTTTTTTTAGCGATCTAAAGACACGTGCCCTTGGCCACATTAAAGGACCCACTACTCAACTGATGCCCTCTGCATAAGATGATGCATATTAAATTATGTACATATTTAATTTCATATAGAGTGGGGAAGTGAGATCTTATCATAAGTGGCCACTTTAGATACATGTAGAAACGAATTTCCATAGACCCAAATGCAAGCATGCAGTCTGTTTACACGTGTGCATGAAAACCTTTTTACTCTTAACACGTATGCAGGAGCCCCTGGAGCGACAAATGATGTATGAGTTAAAGCAAATGGTCATTATGAACATGAACAGGTATCCCGTAGCTGACGGGAAAAGAGAGAATTCATTAGCGAACACAAAAACGTTCATGACATCTGGACACCTGGGCTAAATGATACACTCGCGCTAATAACTACAACAGGACTCATGTATTTCTTTGTCCCCATTTAGCAGAGAGTGCATTTATTTTCCTCGTTTATGCGTCCCCTGTGTCGTCGACGAGATGTAACAGGCACGCAAACACACCCGTCATGTTGCATCTCCCTGATGGGTTTGTTAGCTCCACCGTGACCTTGAGCACCATCTATTGAATACCAGATCTTTGGGGTGGTGACATGCATGGAAACATGGCTAAAAGAAAACAAACTGAAGCTTTCTATTTATTCAACTTTGCTGTTATTTTGAGTAAAGCAAACTCTATGTGTACCACGATGGTCCTAAAAGCATCTTTCACAAGGCACCCTTGGTTGAAAGCTCCAAGGTTAACCCCAAGAAATACGTCGCTTGTAAATGCTCTAAAAAGCAAAAAAGCAAAACAAAGGTTTGACTGTTTATTTATTTTTTAACCACAAGAGATGAAGATTACACACATTAGGGTTGATTTTAAAGGCAGGCGGTGGCCTACATTTAGCCAACATGCTTCTGATCTACATTCCAAGTTGGCCTAAGTTCTTATCCCCAGCTACTAACTGCATTTGGCAGCCATACATGAGCCAAAGTTGTCTTCTCTCTGGCCTTCTGGGGTCAGTACACAGCCAAATGCTGGAATTGTCCTGACGTGACTGAAAACTTTTTGAAAGAAGAATGGCTCTTGTAACTCAGTTTTCAAACAGACGAAATAGCCATGTTTGAGATATTATCATAAATGTTTTAATAAAAGAAATGCTGAAGTGATTTAAATCCTTTTTATGTGGTCAGTGAAAAGGTTCCCATCAGGGTTTAATGTGACCTGTATTCTCTTGGAAGTCTCATAATTAATGCATTTTATAATCTTTTGTTGATTAGATTAGGGTTTAATTAGACATAAATCAAGTCTGTACTTAAAATAAAAAAGATAGCTCCTGCAACTTTGATATATTTGCACGTGTACTCAAGCACATAACAGAGTCACATACACAAACACAAAATGGTCTGAAGCCAGTGCAGGGGTGCATCATATCTGTTTACTCTAGTTAAATATTAATGTTCGAGATTTGTCAACGACGCTGGGCTCAGCCCACTCCTACCTCATCAGCTTCCCTCCTTACTAATGTATGAACAAATATGATTTATTAATCCCCCCCCCATAGCTCATCCCAGACTCTGATTGTTTCAAAGTTTCTGAGTGTGTAATTTGCCACCCTTGTTTATCAGCCTGGTTTTTGCAACTGCGAACACAATGAGGCACAGTAAAGAATGTCGAGCAATGTCATGGGAGAATTCGCTAAAATATGCACAAATTACAAAGTGGAGAAAATTTTCTTGCTTCTTCGCGCTACCCCTCCACCCACCCACTTTTTCTCATTTCCCTTTTCATCTCTTCATAGCTTACATTCTCTGCGATAAGTGCGTGTCTGCGCGCCTGACAGTCAGCGAGCATATGGTGTGCGTGCGTGTGTGTGTGTGTGGTCCTGCCAAGCGATGGAGAAATCACAGACAGGATGGCAGCACTGTAGCGCATTAGAGTAATCAGAGGGAAATTATCGCCCTTAAGTAGTTTTTGGACATCTGCAAGAGGTGCACGCATTTTGTAGATATAGCGCACACACACACCCAGCACGCTCAGATACCTGACAGCGAACAGATGGACTCGGCACAACCTGTTTCAGACATCCTTCTCTACTTTAAAAGAGTAATCATAGAAGACTAAAAGCTGGTGTTCCCTCAGGCGAGAGTTTCTAATAAGCACATGAGTAAATGATTTTTTTGAATGATGAAAAGGAAATAGGAACTCAGATGTTTATGAGCTGTAGCCACTTGCAATCTCCCAACTCGCCATCCTGTGCACGCAGGTGAAAGAAATGAGGTGCGGTTTCCTTTTGAGAAGTACTGCAGCTCTAGGTCGGCCTGCTGTTGCCTTGTGTTTAAGAAACACAACATGTGGCATAACTTATTCATTTTCTGGGATGTTGTTGCGTGTATTCTGCAGATACTCTAAGCCAATTGAAATTCTTCAAACTTTGTTACATGTGCTCTGTTTCTAACCAGCTTGTGAGTCACACAGACACTAGGATCCATGCCATTCAGTCAGACAATTTTCCATCATGTAGCTAATTCAGGCTGGAATAACTCAGCCGCCACTGGACAGAAGATGAAATTTAACCCTAACTCTATCTACTTCATCAAGTTTTTATCTAGCGACACTGGCTGGTCAGAATTTTGCTCGCTATCATTCCCATCGGCATCATTTCTACATTGTTCATTAGCATGTTAATGTGTTACACTAAGGTTGAATTTGGTCGGGATTATAAATGCACATCACCAACATGTTAGCACTGTTAGCACGGAGCAGCTCCTGAAAAGTGAAGCCAAAGCAAGTAGAGCTCCCCCTGGTGTCTGGCTGCAGTATAGCTCACAAGCTCCACCTCCTCCACATTCTCTGTGAAGTTTCTCAGTCATCCAGATCATGGTATATCCAAAAATGTTTAAAAAACACAGCTGGACTTGTAGCGACGTTTCACCACTCATCCGAGTAGCTTCTTCAGTTCTAAGGGACTGGTGGGAAGTTTGTTTGTGTAAACAACCAGAAACCAGTGCAGCTAATTTCCATTAACGGTTAGGTACTTACCTGTCGTTGAGGGGGATACGTTGTTAAAATGTGTTAATTGTTTTTAAAGATGTTCTAATGGGGCTCAGGTTATTTGTAGGCAACAGTTACTGGTCGGGGTTAGAGGTTAGAGCAGGCTACAGTTTCCCTTCCAGGAAAACATGGAAATTTTCCAGGAGCCACACAGCTGTTGACCCTGTTGACTGTATATTTACTTGATGCTGTCATTAGTCCATTTATAAACTTAACTTAATTTTCTGTTTCTGGCTTTCTGTTAGATTTGCTTTGTCTCTATTTTATATTCAAGTCCAAAGCAAGTGCTGTCAGCAGTACAACATACTCCACTGCTCAGACACAAGTGAGGCTGTGTCATTGTTGCTGAAGACGGCACTCATGACGGTCCAGTTCTCAGCACTGACCTCCTCCATGTCATGTCATGTTTCCTCTCAAGGTTTAAGGTTACGTGTTGCCCACCTTTTGTCGATGTACAACACAAGCAATACAGCTGGGTTTGGTAAGGCTGTTTTTTTTTTTTGCAGTTACAAACGTTGAGCCTTGTGACTGTTTGTACAAGGTGCACCTATTCTTTAGAATTCAACTTGAAGTACTTGACAATTGACACAACACAAAATGCTTCAGTAGTAGGAGATACAACACAAAGAAAAGATAAGAGCGTGTCAGTCATGGCACAGTAAATGATACTGATGGTATACTGCATTGCCTTTCTGTTACACTTACAAAATCTCTCTCCAGACAGAGCTATGGGCTGCACTAGATTTTTCTTTTTCCTTTTGACAATGTGGCCAAACACATATCGCACTGCAAGCGACTCCCTGAATCTCGCCCCTGTCAGATCTGTCTCATGGAGAGGTTTCTAAAGCAAAGACAAAGGAGAGAGGATGCGGGGGGTAGAGCATGGGTGTATATACGTGTCTGCGTGCCTGTCATCAAATCATCAAGAAGTGTCAGGTTGTGTCTGTGGGGAGCCTGATGGGGGAGTGTGATGGGGCCCTCCTCAACCTGTCCCTTCTCCACTGGTTCTCATTTCACAGGTGGACGAGCGCATTAGTTCCAGCCCTAATCCATCACCATGGATCCCGCCTCGTATGTCAGGGAAAACACACCAACAGAGACACACGTGTGCGCCCACCTACGTAAACATAGCTAAGTGCACACATGCACCGCGGGGTGAGTACAATGTCAAAAAATAGAAAAATGTTACTTCTTAAGCTCAGGACAGAGGAGCGATCACGCATACAGTATACACACTTTGATTATTCAGAGGCTCATAACCCTGGATATATCAAACTATCCTTCATTTTAAATCAGCCCTGCTTCTGCAGTTCACCAGCAGATCCTGATGCTCACTGCGCTACGCCCACTTGCAGATCATTCCACGTCACTTGCTGCTGGTGGTAGGTCCTCTTTAAGTACAGGGCACCTGCCCCGGGTGCTATGTTCCATTTTGACGTTCATGCGGTTCGTCATCTCTTAAAAGCGTCTCAGCAGCGTTCAGGCTTTTTGTAAATGCCGCATTGTTGCGCGGAAATGCCAACAGGAGCAAGCAATGAGAAAGAAAAGGGAGAGCGAGGGGAGTGACAGAGCATGAATGGTGCTCATGGGGTTTTTTGGTGCCAGTCGAGTTTGTCACCTTTGCAGCGCACATGAGCAAATGTGCGCGGCCTGTACTCCGGCGTGCTATTTCTGCATGGTCCTCTGTCTCCATTTATACTCACGCTGTTCGTAGAATTAAAGGCACCCACTCTACCTTAGGGGCTAGTGTCCCATTTTTAGTGCTGATGTGCATTTAACCTCACAATGATGTTATAAACACTCCCTTAACAAAGTATGAAAAAAATCCATCCAACTCTTTTTTGCTACCTCTACCATGGGAGCAATTTACAACTTTCTCCTCTCAAGGCTATTTGTCTGTATCCGCACCACTTTCTTTTTCCTTTTTTCTTTTTCCTTTTTTTTTTTGCGTGCTGTATGCAACACTTCATCCTAAATTGCAGGTGTTTAAAAATATCAGAGTAGCACAGAGGAAACGCTGCGGCCCACGAGTTTGGCCCACACACCATATGCTCCGTGCCAACAGACAACCTTCACTGGTACTTAATTAATAAAAGAATGGGAAGACATACTGAGGAAGCTCCAGTTAGAAAGCTTTTATGGCTAGTTCATTTTATTCACCACTGGTTGTTTTTACTCTGCGGGGTACAGTCAAGCTGGGGGGAAAAACACACAGAGGCTCCCTTGGTGTATCTTTACTAAATCTGTGTGCTTGCACATCCCTAGTATTTGGCAAAATGTGTGCAGTATCTTTTCACAGAGATTGTGTTAGCAAAAAAAACAAAAAAAGGTTGTCTGTTACAATTGAAAAAATGGATTCACGGCCGAGCAGTTTGTCTGCAGTTTTATCACATTTCATCAGGTTCCCTCCTGAAGCCACTTAAGGACAATTTGAGTTTTAAAGTTTAAAAGTTCTGCCTCGCGCTGTTTGAAATTCAATCGAGCCCTCTGTTTCCTGCGCATTTAGCTTTGGCCTCAGATGTATAACATTTTACAGGAAGTCACAAAAGTAATTAATTTGTGCTGACATTGGCATGACAGTTGACAATGACCCGCTTAAACTCTGCTGGAGGGTTATCAAAACTAATTCCCCAGCCCCTCTGTACACAGCCCCTCAGCTCGTTCAGCTCCAGAAACGCCTCCATCTTCTGTGCTTAAGGTTTCTTATGTTCTTTCTCTCTTGCTTGCCTTCCTCAAGATGTGCAAAACCGTGCAGTAAACCAGAAAAAATAAATAAATAAATAAATCAAACCAACCTTTAAAACGACATCAATTCTCCCAGGCGCACTTGCACACCGTTGTTTTATGTTCCAAGCATCTTGGAGTGCTTGCCACAGTTGTTCTGTGGATTTAGGTTGTCTCCGGGTCTTCTGTCTCATCTTGTAATCCCAGACTGACGCCACCATGTTGAGATCAGGGCTCTGGGAGAGCCACGCCATCTGCTGCAGGACTCCTTGTTCTTTTCGCTGAAGATGGTTATTTATGGCTCTGCCCGTACTTTTGGAGTCATTGTTGTGCTGCACAATCAGACCTTTCAGGCAGTTAAAAGCCGGTGTCAGAACTGTTCTGATTTTTGACTTATTACCACTCGACTTGCTGGCCATTTGAATGTGAACAGTAGGTGAATTATGAATATTCATTCATTCATTCATCTTCTGTACCCACTTATTCCTGTTAAGGGTCGCGGGGTGAATTATGAATAATTTAACTGAAATTGGAAACAAAAAAAAAGTGCGTCATGTTAATACTGTGAGATGAACATTTTAGTGTATTTCACCTAAAGAAATCACCTAGTTCCCATTTTCCTGTAATACATGACTTACATTTAAACATCCTCATATCTGCAATTCAGCCAACACGTGATTTTTTTCTTTTTTTTATGTAACTATGTCAAGGTTGCTCATTTAATAGATTTTTTTCTCCACAATGTAGCCATGAAACACAAAAATTGATATTTGTTCCAAAAAGACCCAAACATTACAAAATACCATTTGGGATTTCATGTACATAGCCCACTAGTTCAGGCACATTTTGTTTACATGGCAATTCATTTCTAAGCTTTTGCCATCACATTTTGGTGTGAAATGACACCTGGTTAGGGTTAGGGTGAAGGGCAGTGGTTGGTGTACCTCTACTGAGAGTAATGTGACTGATCAGTGTTACTCATGCACTGTTGTATGACAGCTTTGAGATCAATTTGAATACAATCTTAAAATTTTACGCACTGTAACAATAATAATGGCTGTTAAACCATCACATTAGGCCAGTTTCAAATTGCATATTTGCACACTGTCATCACCCAGTATCAGAATTCTCTTTATTGCCTCGTGTGTTCGCACAATGAATTTGTTGTGGTATGAGGCTTAAAAACTCACCTTACAGTGTTTAGTGCCCAAGAAGAGATGGTATATGTTTCTATATTTCTGCAATTACAACATAAAATAGATTAAACTAATTATATCCAAATAGTTGAATGTTTAGGCCCAGCTCTAATACTTTCTTCAAAGAGAACAAAAGCTGCGGATCAGTTCCCAGAAAGCACAGACCGGAGTAATTGCAATGACCTGTAGCTCTTTGTATGTGCACGGGGACACGTGAGTAAGGCACTGAATAAAATCCACGAACAAGCAAAAACTGATATCTGCACGAGCAAATTTTGTCATTTCATGGGTACAGTTTGCTCATTAATCTAGACGCGATTCTTGCCCTGCCGCGCACTGACCTTCGGAGTAGTTTTCATTCAGCTCTGCGCTCGCTGAATACCAGACACTTTTCACACCACAGCAAAACAACACAAAGGGACTTCACAGTTAATTATGACTTCTCACACTCAGTGAGGTATTTTTACAGACCACTATGGAAGCAAACAATTGTTTTTTAATTTGCTAGTTTTGGGGCTGTAAGATCATTTTCCGCTTTTTCAGCAGAGACGTGGAGTTAACGGGACTTTTATCTGTGCGGTGGCTTCTGGATCACAACCAGCGTGTCAACCAGAGGCTCCTCCGCTTCCCAAAGTTTTCCTCTGTAGTGATGATATGAGGAGTTAAATCTCATAGTCTTAAAATGTCAGACACATCGTCTCTTGACTGTGTAAATCAAATCTCTTTGGGCCTATTTTGACACTTGGTGAATAAGTTCCCATAAAGAGAAGCTCATAATCAGCAGGTATTAAAAAAGCTTTCATATTCAGCATGCAACATACCTGCATATTAGAACTGCCTTAATCAATTATTCATCTTATCAGCAATGTATCCGCATTTTCATCGCCGAATCCAGCCCTCGCGAAAGCTGTGTTTTTGTTGCTTATCAAGAATTCTGTGTTATTTACAATGCCAGTAATCCCTTCTCAGCGCTCAGATTGCGGCGTAATTGTGTTGATAAACAGAAGTCACCTGATCCTAGCAATCTTTTTTGTTTTGATCACCGGGTAGCGGAGAAATTCAGATTAATTAGCAACAAATGGCAAGCTAAATTGAATGAAACAAGGCAATCAGACTTGCGGTTGGTATTTAAAGGGAGAAGAGCACAAAGTGATGGAAAATGTTTCCTCACAAACGTGTTTGTTTTCTTCACCTCATCCTATGAATGATCGTTAATCCACCGGTGGGTTGCAGTTTCTTTTTTTTGTGTGTGTTTTATTTCAGGTCAGCCGTTGGGTATCATTATTCTTTTGGCCGGGACTGATGCTGCTGTCATGGCCAGATAGCTGTTTTCACAACTGCACTCACTTCCCAGCTTACTTGTTACACCAAGCAATACAAATCAATACAAGAGTCTCACCGTAAAACCTGACTTTTTGAAACATCAGATGTTCCAACCTTTTTTCCAACCAGCCTCTGCCAGTCAAACATCTGTCGATTACCAATATATATAGAGCGCTTTGTGTGTGGCACGTCTGAAACAGCGTTATGATTCTCTGTTCGTAGTTCTCTTTTTAATCAATAGCCTACGTGATGATTGGCTGATTATCGTGTGATTTCTGCCTCAACCTTTTTCTTTGACACCTATGATCTTAATTAATGGGAATCTAATATGACTGAAATGTTACAGCCAACAGGTCCCTCTACATCAATTAAATATAATGAATCACCTGGAGATCATCTTTGATGACCAGTGCGCTAAAGACACATCCTGATTAGATGAGTTGTTAGATGAAAACGTATGCTGTTAAATGATAAGTGTGCAGAACTGCAACTTGCAGTTTAAGGTGATTTATGCATCACGGTTGCTTTCAGAACCAACCGACTGAACAGCAACCACCAAAGAATCATTGTCATCGTAGGCTTTCCTTATTTCTGAGGGGTCCCAGGCAAAGACGTAAATGCCGCTGGATCACACGAACTGTTTGATTGTCATTCAAACACGGTCCTGTTTTGTGAAAGACTAGAATGACTGCAAGGAGAACGTGCGCAGTGTAGCTTCACAGCATTTGGCAGTTACTACTGTGCTACTCCTTGAATTATTTACAGAGTTCAGTTCTCCAGAAGGCACATCCTTAAATAAGCTAAATAAAATGGCAAAACTTCAAAAACCAACTAGTCACGGGGAAGTGATGTCTGATTATATACTTTTGCATTTACAACTGGTATTAAAGCAGTTTGATTCTACCCAGTGGGTGTTATCTAATTGAGCGCAAATATACTGGAAATAAAATCACTGACGTCTCTCCAAACGTACAACATATTTTTTTATGTATGACATGTTTCCTACTTTGGATGTAACAGCACTTTAAAACATTCTGTCATAATTTCACACATGGTCCCCAGACATTGTCACCATATATGAGATTATCCTCATCAGATGCTTTCACAGACTCGATAATGACTGTTTTTGCATTCATCCGTTCTACATCGTTACTATTTATTTTGGTTGTATGACTGCATTTTATCACCGTCATGAAATAGGCATGCGCAGATTGTGGCGAAGCTCTGGCTGCCACCTAAAAGGAAATATCTTTTGAAAGAAATCGTTGATATTGTAAATATTCATATCATTTCACGCGTTGCACTGTGGTCTGTGAGGCCACACACAATGAAGTCGGTTCCAACAAAACACAAAGGTCAATATTATGTAGGCAGCAGTTGGCCGCTGGACGTTTGGGAGTACACCCACAAGTACCTCATTAAACACCCCACACACATTGTTATGGCACTTGTGTGTGCTGGACTTGTTTATGAGATACTTATAATGTTGGTTCATTATGTTGGCTAAACTTTGCTAATATCAGTCTATGTGATTACATTCTGACTGCAGTGTATATTCATGCATTTATGATGTATGGATCCCATGTTGAGTCTATAACAGAAAGGTCACAATTGATCTCATTGGATTTTTCAGGTTGTAGCTGGTGCTGCTGTATTGGATTTCATGACATTACACATGTTTGTAATATTTGGTCTATCCCTTCTGACTGTTAAGTATGTATGTACAGCCTCCACAGTGAGTGGCAGCACATGAGTTATTTTTTTCCCAAGCTAAGCCTTAGTCATATTGATCTACTTCCATGAACACATTAGTCACCAATTTCCGCAATCCTGACGGTGTGAAAACAAACTGTGCTCCTTGCACTCACATATCCCCATTGTGTGTTTTCATGTTTGTCAGTGAGTGGACCGTCCTTGAAGGAGTAAGTACCCGTTTTAGGGCCACAATGGTTCGTTCGATACTGAAAAATCCTTGAAATTACTTCTGCTTGTGTCTGTCAGGCCTTATAGCTGCGGATCGCTGTTGCGCTCCCTAAATCACATATAGACATTCCAGCCCACGGCTATATGAGGATCGATGCCCAGCCCAGGTCTGGTAATCGACTCGGCCTCTCCCTTTCTGTCTCTGTGTGGGGTTACAGTAAGGATGGCCTGTCTGCCGCTTCACGGGCACTCTCAGCTCACTGTTCAGACATTTGAGACGTAATGTCACTATTGCTGGACTGTATCCAGCCTGATAAGCCGAACTGCAGCTGAGGAGAGTGGACATCTGGTTGCCAGCTTTCCATTTCGCCGTGAACAGGATTAGGTCCACTGCCTGGAAACAAAATTGTTTTAGTCCATGCAACAAACTGCGGAATATGAATCTGCTGCAAAAGATGATGTCATTATCCTTCGTAAATGCTTGCACAGGCTTTCTGAAGATTCCGGGTAGTGTTTCAGCGTCTCAAATCGGCACCCGTGGATCCATCATTTTCCTTAGTGAGTAGCTTTCAATCCTTACATCTACAACACTGCAACAAAGACACTCTCTGAAGTGGTCATCGATCCTTGCTTTTTTGAATTCACTGTGAGCTTGGAAATGGTCTTCTAAGACCATTTTAAAGAAATTTGCGCAAAATGGGAGAAAGAGAAGTCTCTTAGAGCCGATATGAGATGATTTTTGTGTTTAATGTACTGCCTATAAAATCTCAGCTGAAGTCGTCAACTAGACAAAACTTGACTTCACACTTTCTGATGGCATTTAAAGTTAAAAATAAGGGAGGAAGAAAATAAAAAGTGATCCAGTCGCAAGTGACCGGCTTTAAGAACCTGTGGTCACACATGACAGCTTCTACACGTCTGATCTCAGGTCCATGCTCTGCATGCAGAGGATAATGAAACCGTCTATGGATTGCTACTGATGTATCTGAAGCATGAACCATTAGGCTATTTGTCGTGTGTGCGTCATGACTTGGGGAAATGATATATATTTTGGAACAAGCTGGGATGTCTCGCTCTCTGACTGAGTTGAGTTATGATGTATGAATTTATCTCCATCCTGACCTGCACAAAGCTCAGATTATAACTGAACCCTGGAAGCTCCGGTACTCACTGTAATTTAACTGTTTGTTTAAAGTGACAGAAACCACTGGTAACAAAGGTACGTTAAGACATCGTTGATTATTGAGAACATACATACAACTACATAGAACGCCTCCTCATCAACATGATCGCATTGATAATTAACCTCATGCCAATACGTTTTTCATGCGTCCCAGACCATCTCCAAATGTGGTCTGAGATTAGATCACTCAAATGTGTCCTGGGGGCGTTCACACCCGTTCTTTAGGTTGGCCACTTGCAATCAGACTGCTCGGGACGGATGTTATTGGAAGATCCGAATGGGACCTCTCTCATCCAGGTCATTGTATACATATAAAAGAATGCTCCAGTTCTAAATGACTGGTGGGGTGGTAGAGAATAAAGGTTTTTATTTGGAACATCTGTGAGTGGTGCCCTCCTGAGACTCTCATGACTCTGTTAACAAGATACCCAATTGAAATAGAGGAATTGTTCAGATTAACCTGTGTGGTATCCTCCTTTTCCGCAATTATTGGTTCTCTTAACAACTCATTAGTGGACAGACAACCTCCATACTCAAGGTGTGAATGGGGATCAAGCTTTTTGGGCGCACGATGCTGTAAGTGGCTGATAAATTATGTCTCAGTCCACTTTCCCTCTTCAGAACAGCCAGTTCCAGTTTTACATAGACGGCTTCCTTTTCTCTTGTTCCAAACCATATGGATTTTTTGGCAAGGAATACGTATGTGCAGTAATTGTACTACTTAAAATGAAAACTGAAAAAATAATTGAAATATGTTAGACGACTAGTGCGTAGTTGGCACTGTGACGGTGAAAGCAGAGAAACGAGCACTGTAAAGCCTGAGGATGCCAAGGAGCTCATCGGGTAGCCTAACTGCATGACTTCTCTAAGGCTGAAAGAGTCAAAGCACTAAAAACCTTTACTCAAGTGCAGATTTTAGAAATTTGTGTCACAGCTGTTGCAAAAGGGAAATGGTTTTGGAGGCGCGAGCGGAGCAGCTTGTTGACAGAAAGCCAAACAAGACACGCACCCATGCACTGGATTGTTATTTCTAGGTTACGTTTTTTTTCCTCCAATTCATTCTCATTCCACTGGAAAGTTGGGTCGGCGTCGTGGCTGCTGCCTGCTGGTCATTTTCCCTGTTTCAATTTCGTTATTGGGGCCTCTTGGCTGTCTAAGTGCTGCAAATGGATCCCGTCTCCTGCCAGGATCCCTCTTTCTTCATTTGTCTCTCTGCTGTTTCACTCCCGCCCCTTCAGCCGCTGCTCACTCTCACTGCAGTTTTACATGTTGAGACACAAAATTGGGCCAGTAGACAATGGAGTTCGGGAGATAAGAGCGGAATAGAGCGCATTCACTGAGGGCGGAGGTAATGGCTGCAAAACAACTTAAACAAAAATGACCTGTGAGTTCAGCAACTGGGTCTATGAAACGGAAGAATGATTTTTAAGGCCCTAAGATTGGCGATGTAGATTTCTCAGCATTAGTTAAGGAGATCATGTGCTTTGTACGGTACAAATACTCAAACTGAAGGCCGTGTTGTGGTCACCACACACCTGCGTCCTTCTATGAGTGCTAGAATCACTTCACTCGCTCGTCCCGAGAAAATAAAGCGAACGCAGATGATGTTCGAAGAGGTGAGCTAGAGGAAAAAAGCACGGAGAGTATCTGGAAGTTAAACTGCATGCTGATGTTTTTTGCTTCCTGTCTGTTTTCCTCCGTGATGAGCTGGCAGCTGCTGCCAACGCAGGCTTCCAGTTCAGCAAACATCTGGGCGTCCCAGACCTCCCTTGCAATGCTAAATGCGTGTAGAGAGAGAGAAGCGGAGACGAACAAGCTGCATAAAAATGCTCGTCTGAAGGATGGGGGATGAAAACATGGGAGAGGAAAAGGTGAAGGAAGACAAAAATGAGACATATTTTAATTAACATAAACAGTTTAAAATATAAAATACTTCACCGAAAATGCTGTAGGCAAGCATCTAATTAATGTGAACTTGTGATCCCCCCCTCAGACAAAATCTCTTCATTTGGACGTCCACACATAAGTCAAATAGACACTTGTATTGATCAGGCTCTTATTTTCTGTGTTTTGGGCTTATCTCCTCCGTGGCGTTTGGACGAACGCCTAAATCATCCAGCGCATATTCCAGGTGGCCCACATATCTGCACGACGCTAACGTCCATACTTGATTGGATTTTGTTATCTCTGTAATTGTTTTAATCAGCCAATCACAATTAGCCCCCAGGAAAAATAGTCGGAGAGCGGCGGGGGTGAGGCGGGGG
>JASGAT010392396.1:0-22624 GCA_030220025.1 Chelon auratus | reverse complement strand
GTGTGTGTGTGTGTGTGTGTGTGTGTGTGTGTATGTTTTGATTGGTAGGTGGCAGAGGAGCTGCAGAGCGGACCAATGAGCACAGAAGAGAAGGAACTGCTGCACCTGCTGACGTCACCACATCTCAAGGTAAACGCAGTTTAAACAACTTTGAGTATTTCCCTTTCCATGCCACCATGCTTCTTGATCATTGCTATTATTTGCCATCACACTGTAAATTCATCTCTGCAGTGGTTTCAGATTTTGACATATGTCAGGCTGCTCTGTGTGCATCTCAACAGCTGAACATCAGCACGTCTGGTTTCTGTCCCATCAGGCCGTTCTATCGGTGCATGACACTGTGGCCCAGAAGAACTTTGACCCTGTTTTGCCACCCCTGCCAGATGACTTTGAGGACGAGCTGGAGGAGGAGTCTGTGAAGATTGTCAGGCTGGTGAAGAACAAGGAGCCTTTAGTGAGTTGTGACATAAGGATGAGAGTGGAAATGAAAAGATAAGAGCCTGCAGGAGGGAGGGAGGGAGAGAGAGTCAGACCTCTGCTCTGTTTGTTTAATGATCCCTTTATCTGTTCTTCAGGGAGCCACTATCAGGCGTGATGAAGCTACTGGGGCAGTGATTGTTGCTCGGATCATGAGAGGAGGTGCAGCTGATCGAAGCGGTAAAATGTTTACTCTCTAAAGGATGTTGTATATTAAGCCTCTCAATAGCAGTGGTTCCCAACCTGTGGCTAAATGTAACATGATTATCAATGTGAAATAATTCTCTTAAGGTCCCTAAAGGTAATTCAAATAAGGAGGCCTTAGTCCACTCTAGTTTATTAGCTACTGAATAGTAGCCTTGTAGTCATACTTATATTGTCTAAACTGTAAATATTGTTTCAATGTCTTATCTTGATCACCTTCTTTACATTGCCAGGAATTTTATTACTAAGGCTGTGGCTGTTAATCCGATCTGAAGTTTCAGTGCAATACACGCGCATTAATCATGGCAATATATACTATAAATGCTAAGGTAAACAATATATTTTTTAGTATTTTTGCTGTTTCTTCAGCAAAGTTAGATGACATACAGGACAGCCCCAGCATGGAAGTGAGCCAGGCTGTTGCAGAATGTAATGCCTGGAGATAATCCTCATTTTTACACTACTGTGACTGCTTTTATCTTCTTGCAAACAGCAGAAGCAATGGAAATATTTCCATGTTTATTATTAATATATGTATGGGACAAAAACAATCAAAAACTAATCATCTAATGATAGTGAGATCAAAGCTACAGGGTGAGAGATGCTGCAGCTGGAGAAAAGTAGGATAGTGTAGTTGCTGCTGATATGCATAGCTCTCCATGTGTAGAGATGATTTACCGCACATCCAGCAGAGATCTTTGGGTGCTACCATGGAAATATCAGCTACATGCAGGGGTGTGTGTTATTTGACATTAGAAGCATGCATGCTGGTAAAGTAAACCAATCACTGTCCAGGCCCATTAATCATTAAAGTCTTCCTCTGTTTTCTTGCTGCGTCAAGTGATAGAAAAAGCTCTCGTCAGTGTCAAGACAGAAGATGAGTTTAGATTTCAGAATTAGCCTCAGGCCTCGGTATACATTATATGTATGTCCACTTAATATTGTGTGTGCTGTGTTGGTTCTCTATCTTGAGGGAAAAGCATATTCATCTCTTTTCTCTCAGCCTTTGGTTGTTTGCTGTAGATGGAGCTAAACAGATCACAACTGAGGATAGAAGCTGGTCATATGAGTGGTTCTGACAACAATGCTGATATTAAGATATGAATGATAAACCTTAAAGACACAAGGTCATTGATGTTTCAGCATAGTTGGCTCGTGGCCTGATACTGTCTCTGCTCCTCACAGGTTTGGTCCATGTAGGAGATGAACTCAGGGAGGTCAACGGTGTCTCTGTCATCCACAAGAGGCCCGATGAGATCAGTCAGCTGCTGGTAAAACAGAGTTACAGCCAAGGATTAAAGCCATACTTACACTGACATATACAAATAAACTGTTAACCACAAACAGCCGGCCTGCTACCGGATGCTACCATCAGACAAATGTTATAAAGTTCCACTGGCCCAGAAAAACATCTTTAAAAAATCTTTCATCCCCTCTGCAATAACCACCCTGAACAAACAGAAATAAACACATGCTTCTGTTAACAGCCCCCCTCTTTTTTGTTGCAGACTGTTTGATTACATGTATTTTTTGTCTGATTTAAAATGATGTATTTTAAATGTTTTTATGAGTTTAAAAGTTTATCAATGACCCAAAATAGATTTTAAATTCTCAAATTCTCAATGTGTGACTCTGGTTACATGTTACATTATAATAGGCTAAACTTGTGTTTTGTTGCTGTATTTCTCTTCTCCAACCAATCCTACCTATATAGATAAAGGGCAGTAAACAAAAGTACAACAAAAAAGTATTACTTTCTTTAGGAACTTGTAATATACACACAGGGACAACCTATACACCAATAAATGTAAGCTCCACATCAGGATGCATTTGAAGCCTGGTGTATTTGGTGTTTGTCTTTAATTTGAGGTTGCACTCATAGTCTTCACTCCCTTTTTTCTCTTCTTTATTTGTGATCTAGTCCCAGTCCCAAGGCTCCATCACTCTCAAGATAATCCCTGCCATTAAAGAGGAGGACCGACTGAAGGAAAGCAAGGTCAGATGACGCATGACTGACTGTACATGATGTGATGTGGTGGAGCTGTGGGCTCATGGTTAGAAAAGCAGGTTTGACCCCATGACTGAGGTGTCTTGAGTAAACCCCTCACACCCTCTGTTCACTGCTCCAAGTGTATTCACTTGGAGACGAGTCAAATGCAGAGAACAAAATATTGTATGTGATGATGGTGTGCAGGGAGATAAAACATCATAAATTGTACATTTTTATGTGCTGTGATTTAAATAAGTAGTAGTTTTTGGAGAATATTTGGTTTCTACAACTGTCCATTTTATTCTAGGTCTATGTGCGGGCCTTGTTTGACTACATCCCATTGGAAGACAAGGCCACGCCCTGCCAAGAGGCTGGACTTCCCTTTAAACGGGGAGACATACTGCAGGTTGTGACCCAGGACGACTCAACGTGGTGGCAGGCCAAGCGTGTGGGAGACAGCAACCTGCGAGCCGGACTTGTCCCCTCCAAACAGTTCCAGGAGAGGTAAGATCATCTAGGAAGAAGAGGGAGTTGGATCCTGTGTCTTCACAGTTGAAAGGAACTAACCATAAACTAATCAGATGCAGGGCTGAACAGACACACACAGATGTTTTTTTCCCCTGCTATTTGTAATCTTTTAAATCCATATTCATGTGTTCCACTTTGAGGGGTCAACTATGATTAGATGGAGCATGAAAGCAATGTGGACAAAATAAATTGAAACACAGCATTGAATAGGCGCATGCTGATACTGTAAGTGTCATAATCCACCAGTAAGATGATCTCCGCAGGCTGAGAGATCCTGCCAAACACTGCAGCGGCTGTTGGTTTTATAACCCCAGCTTGAACACAGAGAGGCAGAGATACAAGTCAGAAAAGCCTTGACAGGGTGTATTATATATTTATTAATATTTAGGATGAAAGTGTGTATTTCAGCTGACATGGGTTCCAGCTGTACATTAAGCTCAGGGTTACATTAATGGTGAATAAGACAAATGGCTTTAAATGTGTCAACAAAAGTTCCAAAAATGTCCTACTGTCTCATAATTTGGCCATGTGTGTTATATGTTTGTCTGCCTTTCATGTTTAAATCTTTTATTCCTGACAATCCCTCCATACTTTCTACTTACTCTCCTTTCTGTCCTGATGGCGCTCTTCCTGCCTTCATCCTCTTTGTTCTGCTGCACATTCCTCCAGGCGACTGGCCTACAGGATGAAAGTGGGCACACTCCCGAATCCAAAATCCCCTAAAAAGCCTGTCTGTAAGTTTGTGCTTCCCAGGAGTTCACTGCATCTTTTCATAATTACAGTTTACTACCTGCAGCATCTGTCAGCCCTCCTTCTTCTGCTAATGTACGCATTTACTCTGTCTGTACTATTGGTTAATGAATGCAGCAGTATTAACATTTAACCTTCTTTGCTATTAATTGGCACTCTCAGACCCATTACTATTCATGCTGCTATGTAGAAATGTTTTTAAAAGGGATAAGGGAGGTAGAGAGGTGCAGACGGAGGGAGGGATCGCAGACATGAATTAATCTCTTTCATGTTTAGTCCATCTGGCCAGTAAGCAAGCTGCAAGTTCAGCTTAAGTAGATCCAGGCAGTGCAACAACTGTCAACCACCATTAAGTCTCACCAATACATTGCGCTTGTCACTTTCTCATTCACTACAGAAACGGCGTGCACACAGCCAGGTGAGTGGGTAATGTAAGTGGTGGCTCTTCGTGGCGCATAAGCTGCAGGCGATCCGATTAGGCCTGAGCCACAGGGAGACAACAAGAGCTTAGCAATATGGCAGCTAGCCGTGCTACGCCATGCAGCAGCAAACCAGCAGGGACTCTTCTGTCTCTGCCTCCTTCCACGCTCCTCCAGCTCTCTTTGTTAATTCCACCAAATCCCAGCAGGAGTCTTTAAATGTGGGTCCCCCTCCTTGTCTGTTACTGACGTCAGTTTAACAACGGTCACTTTATATTTAGGAGCAATAAAAGCTTTATTTTTTCTTCAGTGTTATCTACTTAAATTACCTGTACGTTACCTTTCTTAATAATTGTGTTTTACTCTTCATCTTCTTTGCTGCTTACTATATCAGATGACCAAGGATGTGATAAAGGTGGGTACATGTGCAGCACAAACACAGCAACAATAAACAAAGAAACAAACACAGAAGATACAAAAAAATGTTCTTGAGGCCTCAAAGCTTGGATGTTTGTGTGGAGTGTGTGCTAGTGGGGTGTGCATTTGGGATTTTTACTGCTTGCAGCTTAATTTCTCCCCTCCTGCTGTTAGTGTACCAGACCAGAATAGAGATTCATTCTTGGGCGTGTGTGTGTGTTGTACCAGGTGATATGCAGACTGAACAGCTTCCCTGGAGACTTTAGCCCAACCAAGCAGAGGCTGTTAAAGATAACAATAGCTCCTCTTTTGCGTCATCCTTGGCTGCTATTATGTTTTCTTCTGTTTTCATCCTCATCTTTATTCTACTGTGTCACATTTGTTTGCTCCATTTGTCTATTTTCCAAACTCACTTCATATTGTTGTAATGTTAGAGGGATGTTGTTTGGAAGACTCAAAGTGCTTAGGTTTTGTTAAGGAATTGTGGATAGGTTTGTATATGTGGAGCAGTTTGTATGTAATGCATCTCTGGGAGGTGTATTTGTGTGTGTGGTTGACAGAGACTTAACTCACAGCTGGCTAACATACACAGGAAGTAGAGCCATCTCCTCTCCTTTCTCTTCTCCTCCAATATCTCTTTTATCAAGTTTTGTTAGTGGCTGTTGCCTCCAACAGCATCCCTTCACTGTATCCTGGCTGCCCTTCCAATATCTCCTCCTGCTCTCTGCCTGCCTGCTGCCTGTTGGACGCTGCCTCCCCTCTCCAGCACCATGGCCCCCGCCCTTTTTTTTCAATTTTTTTAAACTCTTCCAGCTCCCCTACCTAACTCTTCCAGGTCTCTTACCCTGTGCTTACCCCCTCTTTTCCCTGCTTGCCTCCCTACAGAGGACTGTGACTGTGAGGGCTATTTCAATGGACAGTACATAGGTGAGAGCGTGCACATCTTTCCTTCTCCCTATCTGCTCTTTGCCTGAGGCAGCCTGGCTTCATGCTGGTTCCATGGGTGCTTTGGACTGGGGGTCAAAATGACGGCTTGTAGGGTGGACCTGTCTGGGGCCCAGGATTGAGGGATAAGAGGAAGGCTGAAAACCATCTTTAAATCTTTGGACACCTTCAGAGGCATTGCCAGAGGACGAGAATCTGTGAAATTGGATTGGATGTAGAACTACAGTTTAATTTAGTAAGGGATAAAAATAGAGTAGATGTGCAGAATAAATAAATCATTTAACAGCTTCAGTAGAAAGAAGAAAGTAAGTTGGGAAAACGTGTTGGAAGTCTCGTCTCACACTTCTGCAGGTGGCAGTAACAGATCTGCCTCTTCAGAGACTCCACTGCATAATTAAGAGTTAAGAGAGCGATCAGGGATGCATCAAAGTGTCAGTGCCATCGTAGTACAGAGTCAAAACAGGCTGTCCAACATCAGAACAATAACATCATTTGTATTATAGTGATATAATATAATAACAATGTGACAGTACTTACTGCATTTACATAGACAGCCAGGAAAAAGATCTATTGAGATGCATTATTTCCCTTTATCCTCAATCCCTCTCTGGCCTTCCACTGACCTCCCCTCCCTCACCCTTCTTCAACCCAACCTGACCCCCATTTGCTCCCCCATCCTGCGAGCTGCTCGAATGACCTTGAGCAGAAGGAGCGATCTAAACACAGCTGAAAGCTTTACGGCATCCTGTCACTGTAACACAAAGGTCCTTATTAAACCGTACTTGTGCTTCTTGTCAACCTGCTTGGAGCTGTAAAACCCTCTCCTTTCCATCCTTCACCCACCACCTTCATAGTAGTGTTTGGATCCTCCTAAACTCCCTTTGCACTGCATCTAACTAACTGCCCTGCTGCTGTGGTGAGTGCAACTGCTTCCCCCTCCCCCCAAACAACCCCCTCCTTTCCCCCACGAGGGCCCTGCTGCGTTGGACGCATTGCACACTCAACCAGGCACGTTTGTTGCTTGTTCACCCTGTGTGGAGGTGTGAGGCTGGGTTGTGTGATGCTCTAACGCCAGTTATAGTCTCTCCTAAGTGTAAAGCAGTGGCGCCCTCCTGTGGCCAGGTGTTTTCCTGGGAATTTTATTCAGGTACAGTGCCCGGCTCATTCCTGCAGGTACACACCACTGACAGGGGGATAGAGGCAGTCCTGATCATGGGAGACCCAGATTGCAGTCAGTCTCCTCCTTTCAGTGTGGTGTCTCCCAGGACCAGGCTGTCCTGTCCTGCCTCAGCACTGTAGCCTTGTTGAGAGCAGCATGCCTTAATTGAAATGTGTTGAATATATGACATTTATCTTGGGTCACTCAAATCTCTGGAACTGTTACCAAACTGTACTATGCCTTTGCTTAAAGTAGAACAGAACCTGTTTCATTATCAGACTTGAAGTATTTTACCCAGTATGTTTACGATAGCTGCATGTGATCCAGGTTTTAGTTGAAGCATGACGTATATTTGGCTCCGAGTTCTGCTTCTCACACTATCGTGTATTTACACTTCAGATAAGTGAGTTCTTTTCATCCAGGTGCACTGTACAAAGGTTTCATTAATGCATGATAATCAGTGGGTTGCTCTTGAATTTATTCCAAAATGTATTAATTGTATTTATCTAATAACCATGTCTATGTGTTATGTCATCTTTGTTATATCATTGTACATTATATCTAATCATAGTTTTTTCTTCTGCTCCCTCTCATCTCTGGCGGTGCTGTAGCTGGTTTACGGAGGAGTTTCCGTCTGAGTCGTAAAGACCGACAGGGATCATCAGGAGAGGGCTCTGATCCTGGAGACCCCGACTTCCTGACCTACGAGGAGGTGACCCGCTACCAACAGAGGCCCAATGAGAGGCCCCGTCTGGTGGTTCTGATTGGTAAGGCTGAACCACTGGGAAACACAAATGGTCTCCTGTGATGTCAGTGACACCTAGTGGCAGAGGCTGTCATTACAAAATGTTGTAGCATTTATCTTTCTTTCCTTCTTTCTTTCTTTCTTTCTCCACACACACGATTGGCTTCTGAAGGGTCTCTTGGAGCAAGAATCAATGAACTCAAACAGCGGGTCATTGCTGAAAATCCACATCGTTACGCAGTAGCTGTACCACGTGAGTGATTCAACATTTTTACTTAATCCTTCTCAGTGGACCAACACTACTACACATACCATTACACTCCACTTATTTGTTCCCGCAGATACAACCAGGCCCAAGAAGCCTCATGAGAAGGATGGTGTAGAGTACCACTTTGTCACCAAACAGCAATTTGATGCAGATGCTTTGAATAACAAGTAGGTTTCTATTAATGCCTTATTGTTTTGTGTTGAGATGTAGGATTTCTTGTTGAAGAAAAGGTTTTGTTCTTGCTCCCAAGGTTCATAGAGCATGGGGAGTACAAGGAGAACCAATATGGCACCAGCATAGAGGCTATCCGCTCTGTACAGGCCAAGAATAAGATGTGTATTGTAGATGTCCAACCTGAGGTAAGAGTCCCTTTACAGAGACAGCCTTGTTAAAGTCCATCCAAAGATATCAGAATGGATTATCATAACATGCCATAATGATTTACATACTCTCACGACAGCAGCACTTCACTGAGTGGACGAGGGATGGCAGTCACATCACATTTACTCACAAGAGTGTGACATATTATTGCTGACTTTGTCTTTTCACATCTTCTTTCTGACCTCTGTTTTGTCTGCTTGTTTCTCTTGTATGTAAATCTTCCACCTCCAGGCCCTGAAGAGGCTGCGGACTGCAGAGTTCAAGCCGTACGTCATCTTTGTCAAACCTCGTGTTCCTGAGAGCAGACGTCGTCGCAGTGCAGCCACCTCACCAGGAGGGGGAGAGCATGGGCGGGTTACGGTGAGTCCTGTTTTCTTCTTGTAAGCTGTCTGAACTGGAGGCGGTTAAATGAGTCAGATTTATGCCTAGTCATAAGCAGCTCAGAAATGAGCGAAACATAATTAACCGTCCTGCATCATTAGGGATATTTTTGTCCATTTGGGCAAAGTTTTCCTCTTCATTCATCAATTTGGCTGCAGTAGTGCATGTGGGACATTTTTTGTAACAAAGTCTCTCTACACAAAGTTCAAAATTCAAAAAAAATAATAATTCTAATGGTTCAAAGGAACATTGAAAAAAAATTACTACTGTCTTGAGTCATTAAGGACCAAAATGTAAAAAAATATATATATTTTTTTCTTTTTTCTGCATATATATCTTAAAGCACTTCACAAAGCTACCAACATTTTCCATAAAATATGGACTTGATTGCATCATTAGTTTTTGTGTAGCATCAGATTTAAATTGACCACCCTCTTGTGACCTTAGTGGACAGAAAATGTCCTGTTGACTGCCATTATAACCATATTTTTAATCTCTCAGCCATGACAGAATATAATGACTCATTCTGGAACATTAGGGATTCATTTTTGAGAACAAATGGTCACTAAACATTAAAATCAGCCATTTCTCCATTATAGGGCCTATGCATAAAATGTTTGTTTCATTAGTTTTTGTGCTTGTGTTCTTGAGCTTAGCAGGCTATTTAAAGGTGACAGTGTACTGTGTTGGCCAGAAATCCAACCTCTGGCAACAGGAACATGGTGGGTAATCTCTGCATTAGTAGGAAACCAGAGCTGCCCACTTTTTGAAGTTCATTCTGTTCAGGATCAAAGTGGAAAGGTGAGGAGAGGAAGAAGCAGAATGATAGGACTCCACATCAGATTCTCCTTCTGAGCATGTTTCATTTTCCTGCATCTCACTGGGAGTTACAAGCCACATGTTTTCATTCTGACCCTTTTCCACAGAGAACATCTTCATCTTGCTCTTTGGTTGTCAACAGAATTAAATAACCAGATAGCCAAGCTCCAACCAGCAGTTAACATGCTATACACTAGTAGCACAGAATTACATGAATCGATTACAACAGTAAACTTTAAAGGGTTAAAATCCTCAAATTGATTGAATTTCTGGTAGTTTTGATTTATGGAGAAAAAAATATGAATCAATTTTTTAATGGCAGTTTTTTGGACATGGCCATTTTTGTCCTTAATGACTCAAGGGTGAAATGACAGTTATAGTTAAAATAACAATTAGGTCAGTGTCCAGACACACTGACCTGGCTGTAGCTGTACAAGTATTTGTAGCCAGCCACAAACTTCTGTCTGTTCTAATTTCAAAATTGGACAAGATGTTTTATGCTCTGCATGAGAGAACATGGATGAAAACTGTAAAATGGGAGACATTTATCATTTAAAATGGGAGACATTTAACTCCGTGTCAGTTTTACTGGCTAAGCACCCCTGATAAACAGTTCCATTATTGTGACTGAGGGTTTGAGGGGTAAACATGAACATTTGACAGTTTTTGCAGTAGCCAAAAGAATTAAAGGTTTGGTCTGGTCTGATGATTAAAAGGTATCATTCAGTGTTTTTTAGGTGAAGTATTTAACCCGTAGCCAGTGTATTATCTACAGTAAGTGGTGGCAAGTGCAAAATCAGTCAGTTGATGTGTAGGCAGTATTGACAGTATTATCATTGCTCTACTTTGCTGTGGGGCAGTATTTTCAACAGCGCTGTAGTGCTCTCTTCAAATCCATCAGACCCGCTTGACAAACAGTCATTTTCCTGTCAGAACTCAGGAGCCACTGGTCCACTGCTGTAACACATTACTTTATATCCAAACACGTGTTAACACACTGAGTTTTTGTGAATGCTGGTAGCTTTGAAGTGAACGTAGATTCGTGTAACAACATCAGCTCGACCTTCAGTAAAAGCTGTCCAATGGCAGAGTAAAGCAGTGGTGATATTTTAAATAATCATCCACTAATAAGAGTTATGCTTCAAAGAAACAGAACTGTACCTTCTAACAGGCCACATTGCAGATATGTCTTTGTCTCTCCTTGATTACGTTTTCTTCCACAGGATGAGGACCTCCAGGAGATGCGTCAGTCTGCCATCCAGATTGATCAGCAGTATGGACACCTGGTGGACCGGGTCCTGATCAAAGAGGACTCAGCCAGTGCTTGTGCAGAACTGAGAGGTATTTTGGAAAGACTGGAGCGAGAGTCCTTCTGGGTGCCTATCAGCTGGGTGCGGACCTAAACATGACAACCCCCACGCTTCCAGAGGAACTTCTGCTCCCCCAAACCCTGCGCTCGTCCTCTTGAGATGATCTGATCTCCTTCCCCCTCAATGCTCGCAGGCTAGCTGATGAGTCTGCTGAACTCCCTCTACCTGACTGACACAGGGCTGGTCAGCCATAAACTGAGGAACCAAAGGGAGAGGATGATGTCAGAGGAATACCTCCATTTTGCAGCAGGGCAACAGGTTCTGAACACTACTTACTCATTTAGATTTCATTTTCTTGACTTGAAAGATGGATGCTGCTGCTTCCCCTTGTTCTCTGGAAAAGTGTAAAAGTTTAAAAGTTAAGTGAATGCATTATTTTTTTTCTCTAAACCATATATATTTCAACTAGACAAATCCAAATGGAATGTGACATTTTTATTTTCTACAAAACTGTTTTTAGTAAACGCATGACAACAACTTATTTAATGTAAATGTTACTCTTTGTGTGCCAACGAAAAGATCTCGTAGCACTTCAATGCAACCTGTTTACCTTGGAGCCCTCAGTCTGTGTGGATGGACGTGTCACTGTATGTGTTCACAGACAGGAATGGATTTTGTACAGTTTCCTTGCACATATCTGTATTTTTGAACGAAGGTGGCATTGGTACCAGATGTCCTTTTACTGTTTACGGTCATGAGACATGATATTGACAGCTTTTTAAGCTTAACCAACTAATGGGTTTGTCACTTTTAAAGCAAAAGTGCAACTTGCAGCATGTGATAATTAAAGAAGAAAAACATTGTTACATGGAGCTCTATTTAGGCCTAAAACCTGACACTGATATATTGCAATATTTTCCATCTACTGATTGTAAAACGATCCTTGTAGCACAAATTCAAACATTTAAGATAAAACTTAGGGCCAAAAACATAAAACATCAAATAATGATAATTTGTGATGAAAGAAAAAAATAAAATAGACCGACAGCACTGGTTACTAGCCTCAGAACAAGGAATCTTTTCACTGGAGAAATACTTGTAGCATCCAGGAGCTCATTCCTTTGGATTTCAGTTTTATGCTGAGACTAGAAACTAATCAGGAAATACAGACAGTAGATCACATGATTCCAAAGCCACTGGCCTCTCACTTCTACAAGTCATTTGATTGAATGTGAGCATTTGTGTGCGGTGAAAATTAAACAGCTTCCTGGTCTGTTCTGTTCTTTTCTAAACATGCAATGTTGTTCTTGATTGTTTTATGTGCCGAGTTTGTAACCTCACATGTACAAAGTGCCATAATAAAGCTAGCTGAATCAAACTGGTTCTATGTCTTTTAATCTTTGAGAAGGTTTAGCAGTCGATCTAACATTTTGATGTCAGAAGTTTTACCTCTCAGCTGTTGTTGGTTCCAGAGCAGTTTAGCCAGAAGTCCTTGGCTTTGGCCTCCAAGAGCTCTCCACATGTCACGTCTCAGTCCTGTCAGCGGTGTTTTCCAGGTGCTCTGCCTTGAGGAGAGATTATTGTCACAGAGATTGAGAAGTCACAAACAAGGGAAAGTTCTCAAGGGACAGTTCTTTAACCCAATTCTAGTAGTATCTTCAATCTCCTTAGATGTTTTCTCTCCTTGATGCATGCCAATGATTTGACCCTTCTCAAACAGACTAACATCTTTTCCACAACCATGTGCCTTCAGACATGATTGTTTAAGAAATGAGAAGCTACTCATTGCATCAGTTGGGGTAAAATAACTTGTCAGCTAGAAGAGAATCACCCATGCAGTAATTATCCAATTGGAGGCTTGTACAGTGGGGAAAATAAGTATTTGATACACCGCTGATTTTGCAAGTTTTCCCCCTTATAAAGAATGGAGAGGTCTGTAATTTTCATCAAATTGTATGATTTTTAAATAATTAATTTGCATTATATTGCATGAAATAATTTGATATTTGATACACTAGAAAAACAGAACTTAATATTTAGTACAGATATCAAACGTTTCCTATAGTTCTTAACCAGGTTAGCACACACTGCAGAGATTTTGGCCCACTCCTCCCTACAGATCTCCTCCAGATCTTTCAGGTTTCAAGGCTGTAGCTGGGCAACACAGAGTTTCATCTCCCTCCAAAGATTTTCTATTGGGTTTAAGTCTAGAGACTGACTAGACCACTCCAGGACCTTGAAATGCGTCTTACGGAGCCACTCCTTAGTTGCCCTGGCTGTGTGTTTTGGGTCATGGTCATGCTGGAAGACCCAGTCACGACTCATCTTCAATGCTCTTACTGAGAGAAGGAGGTTGTTGCCCAAAAACTCGTAATACATGGCCCCATCCATCCTCTCCTCAATACGGTGCAGTCATCCTGTCCCCTTTGCAGAAAAGTACCCCCAAAGCATTATGTTTCTACCCCCATGCTTCACAGTTGGGATGGTGTTCATGGGATTGTACTCATCCTTCTTCTTCCTCCAAACACAGCGAGTGGAGTTTATACCCAAAAGTTCACTTTTGGTCTCATCTGACCACATGACCTCTCAAATGCCTTCAAAGGCAAACTCCAGACGGGCCTGGACATGTGCTGGCTTGAGCAGGGGGACCTTGCGTTTGCTGCAGGACTTTAATCCTGACGGCGTAGTGTGTTACTAGTGGTAACCATTGAGACTGTGGTCCCAGCTCTCCTCAGGTCATAGACCAGGTCCTCCTTTGTAGTTCTGGGCTGATCCTTTACCTTTCTCATGATCATTGACACTCCACGAGGCGAGATCTTGTATGGAGCCCCAGTCCGACTGGAAAAAATCAAAACCTTACCAAGTCCCTGTGTCTTGCTGAAATGGTACTCTTTAGGCAATTTTGTCTGATATTAAGTGTAATGAGATATTTTGACTAGAAATGAGACAAATATACGTGATAAGATTTTGATTTCATCTTGAGTCTCTTCCATTTTCTAATAATTGCACCAACAGTTGTTGCCTTCTCACCAAGCTGCTTGCCTATGGTCCTGTAGCCTATCCCAGCCTCTTTGGTCTTGGTCATGGTGGAGCAGTTGGAGTGTGATTGATTGTGTGTGTGGACAGGTTTCTTTTATACAGATAACAAGTTCAAACTGGAGCAATTAATACAGGTAATGAGTGGAGGATAGGAGGGCTTCTTAAAGACCAACTAACAGGTCTGTGAGAGCCAGAATCCATGCTGGTTGTTAGGTGATCAAATACTTATTTCGTGCAGTAAAATACAAACTAATTATTTAAAAATCACACAATGTGATTTGTGATTCTGTCTCTCACAGTTGAAGTGTACCTATGATGAAAATTACAGACCTCTCCATTCTTTGTAAGTGCGGAAACTTACAAAATCTGCGGTGTATCAAATACTTATTTTCCAAAATGTACCTAGTTGCTTAGTTAAATCCAGGAGGTGACTTTTTTTTTCTCCAGGCAATGTATATTCATCTGTTTTAGCCTTTGCAGGTCAAACTGTTTAAAGAAACAAATTGTTGTTCACAAGTATTACAAATAAACACACTCACTTAAAACTTCATGAATAAATGGCTTCATTCTGACAGGTTAACTGGGTGGGTGAGTTTCTGAAGCCAGACACTAAATGCTGCTCTGGGTATAAAACTGTTTTCCAAGACAAAATAAAAAAGATAGTACTTCTTTAACTCTATGAAGTCTAGGGAAATACCTATACATCATCAAATCTACAAATTTCAAAAGTATATACAGTACATCATACAGTATATCTACACTCCTTTCATTCAAACAATACAATTGTTTCAGTCAGTATAAAAACCTTCTTCCAGCTTGAGTTCAAAGGATAAAACTATCCGAGTATAGAGTATAGGCATCTGAACGAGAATACAAATAAAAATTGACAAACATGGGCCCATGGTTCCTGTGTAACGCTGGAAGCCATGATTAAAGCTTCTCCCCATGGAGCCACACTACTTCTCCCCTTCTATGACTTTCCTGTGGTAAACACCTTTTTCATCTTTGGACTAATTCTTCATTACCTTCCCTATTCAGTTTCTGTAATTGAAAAAAGATAGGAAGCCCATTACTGTGGCTGTGTAGCGTGGCGTTTTGGTAAGTTTTGTGATGTTCAGCATCAGCTCCCTTTCTCTCTCTCTCCAATGCAATTACCCCTGTGAGCATCCAGTGACTCCTGAGACTGCTGCTGGCAGAGCCAATTAAAGCAGCTAACAATCATTCTAATTAGCAAAGTTACTCTGCTGAGAAAATGGAGCTGCGTTATGTGGAGGTGTGCTGAGGCTGCACACAGACACACAGTCATTATGGCCAAACAAAACATGTTGTGATTCACAGGGTCTGTGGTTATTATGGAGGCCACATTCTGCTCAAACCTGACAAATCAAACACCTGTAAAATTCACACAAGCTGGGCATTTGAAAACTGAGAATAAATTACTAAGGAAAATAATTTAACAGATGAATCAGTTCTGGCAGATACAACATTAAATGCTACTTCTATGCATCTTTAAGAACAAGTACCCATTAACTGAGTAGCATGTCTGAGGACGTGTTAAATAGAATTTACTAATAAGGTCAGTTTCTAATGAAGATTGTTTTACTACATTTCATACTGCAGTATTTCTACTTTTAAGTATCTGAAAAATTCTGTGCCATTTATAGATCCTTGTTGTTGACTAAGAAGCACCAGTTTGTGCTTTAAGGAAGCAGAACAGCATGTTTCTGACACACCTTTTCTCTAATCCTTTGTTTTTTGGTGAGATATCGATATGGAGCCCCCAGCTCACAACTTCAGTCAGTTAGCACAGCACACCTTCAGGAGTCTAGTGGGGACCGTGTCTTGACAGATCAGGGCTGTTTTGGCAGCAAAATGGACACAATATTAGTAAGGTGGTCATAATGTTATGCCTGATCAGTGTAAGTAAAGCTGTCAAATGAAGTAACACAAGATGGAAATACTCAGTGAATCAATAATTGCCTCCAAACTGTCCTTTTTACCCCTGCCTGTAAGGAAGCCAACACTAGCATTCACTAACCTGACCTGGTAGCTGGAGACACTGCACAGACATCCAGAGTGAACGGACACACTCCTCAAACAAGAAGCTCCCCTGAAATCACAAAAGGTCACTTCATTTTTGGTTCATGCTCAAGCAAACAAGACAAACTGTGTACACCAGACAGCTTTGGACTTCTCTAGTCCTTTGGAAGTCAGAGCCAAGCTAGATGCCATCACCCTTCCTTCAAGTTCACAAACTAACCAAGTGCTGACCTTAACTTGTCTTGATACCTGAGCTTAGTCTTTATCACAGCTTAAAAAAATAAAAAAAAATAAAAAAAAAATGGGAAAGAAAGAAAACTGAGGTATTTCCCAAAATATAAAAAGCTCCAGATAAATAAAAGGTTTCAGGAGATGTGTAGTCTGCAGCAGTCTTCAAAGCAGATGGAATATATCCACCTGGAAACTTTAAAGCTTCGTTGTCTTTTCATGTGTCCAACCTGCATTCACAATTACATTTCTATTGATCTTCAGCTGAAAGAGGAGCTCATTCAAAACAATGAGGCAACGCAGAAGACGGACTAACCTAGTTCTTAGATGATTCATATTCTTAGTAAGTGCTGACACACAGAGAACACGAAACTGAACTGAACTCTAAACTTCCTCAAGGACAAGACAAAACACAATAGAATAAATAGACGCAGCTGAAGCATGAGAGGAAGCATGCAGGGAACAGTAATTAGTTTAACCTGATGCATAATGATGTTTTTAGAGGTTCACACTGAGTTCATTTGCTTATAAACTCATAAACTCATGCGTCTGCTTATAATTAAGTGAGGGCTAATCTCAAATGATAAACATACGTAATTATAGACTAAGGTAATGAGAGTGTGTTTTGAGGAATGCTATTTAACTATGTTTTGGTTATTTTCTACATTGTAGCTCAGTCCTGAGGACATCAACACTATGAAGGAATTCAGTAGTAAACTCACCAGGACCTCTCAATCAGCTTCCTGAAGGGTTGTCCAACAGTCTTCAAGGAGCTCCAGAGGCGTTGAGCTCTCGTTGGCTGCTTTCCTTCACTATGCGTCCAACTCATCCCAAACCATCTCTCGGGTTTAGTTCAGGTGATTGTGGAGGCCAGGTCTGAAGGAGTGTTTGGGGACATTGTCGTATCGAAATGGTCACACTAAGAGTAAACCAGATGGCATGGTATGTCTCTGCAGGGGGATGTTCAAGCCATGCTGGGTAAGTGTGCCTGGAAGCTTGGACTAATCACCAACAGTGTCACCACCAAAGCACCATACACCATCACTGGTCCTCCTCTTGAATAGCTGATGTCGAGCTGATATAAATATATATATATATTTAACTTATTTATAACAGCCTTTGAACTCATTTAGGCCTTGAAGGTAGCTATGATGATGTATTGAGCTGTAATTGAATCGGAATTCAATTACGGTATATAGAGCTGGGCTCAGCAGCACTTCTTTATGAGCTACACTGGACATAACTCAGGTTAAGTTCCTGAACAGAAGAGTATAGTGGAATTTATAGAACACCTCATGTGGAACGCTCTGCCTGGAAAAGGATGGGATGACCTTTAGATTAAAAAGGGCTAAACTTAATGCTCATTTTCCAGTTTGAATTATGGTGCTGAGATTAAAATCACTGAGAGGATGTGTTTAATAACTGAGAGAAAACAACTCCTTTAAGTTTCAGTGAATTAGAGGAAGCTGATGAAATGATAACAGGAAGACCAGAGCTGATTCTGTTCATATCTACAAACGTTGTCAAGCTTTGTGCATTTGTTTGCTTTAAACTCAATTAAAAGAGAAACTGTGTTAAACCCATGCACTACAGTACAGTCAAGTCTTATCTTACCTGTTAGTCTCTGAGTCTGTCTGCCTCCTCATGTCTGCTCTTCATCTGAGGATGATGATCAAAGGTGTTCTCAATGAGCTGATTACTGTGCTGCAGCATGACGACTTCAAGGACTCCACAGGAGCTGCTGCCAGAAGTTATTTAAATATACACTGTTGCCCATAAAGTTGGAATAATTTTGTTTTTTGACACATTCCGGTTTTAATTCCTAATTATACAAATCACACTGTCACAATCATTTCATGAGAAGAGGCAGAGAATATTTTAATACAACTTCTTGGGCAACAGTGGATATATTAACATTATCATACAGCGTGATCAACTGAAGAGTTTCATGGGGATATCGCATTTTTAATTTTTCATTATGTAAATAATATTTTTTTAATAAAATCACCATATAATTTATATTCTCAGTTAGACGTCCCCTCTTCCGCATCATTTACAAAGACCACTTTTTACTGCCCAAAAAAATATAACAAGGGGCTGTTTCTGATTTTTGGAATGATTAATAACAAAATCCCACCTGTAAAAACCTATATGTCAAAATAAAACATGACTTTTGGACTTGTTCGGATATCTGCTTTGGAAATGTGTGACACATAACACATACTAGCTAATACCTTTCCCCACAAAAGGGTAAGTAATCAGCTGGAGAGGTTTTATGTCTATATCCTTTTTTAAAGAATATCCACCTGCAGTGTCCTTGCTTTGCACTGGTTTAAATATATTTACAGGTATTTAAATGAATGCATGAAATTTTCATTATGAAAGAAAACAACTCTTTCTCAGAGGGGGGTTGTTTTCTCTTATGCCTGAAACTCAAAGAGTCAGAAGATAATGATATTAAGTATGTGCATACTCTAAATTTGTGCCAACTGTTGGCTCTTTGCTGTTCTGATCCCCCAAATCGCAAAAGTAACCGTTGCCCCTAAGAGGCTGAGTTTAGAGAAACTCCTAAAAATCCAGAGCATGTTAGCTTTAGCTAGGTGTTTTTGCCCTGAGAGTGATTTATGAGGCATTTTCATGTGGAAAGTAGCTCCTACATCTGAGAGGAGGTAGTCCAGTCAATGGGCTCACATCGTAGTGTTAGTGTTATTGAGGGTGTTCTTAGGTGAGGCTGCAATTACCACATCAGTAAACAAACCCAAGCCATCCAATTACCTCCTCCGTTTAATATGAGGAATGTTTCAGCCAGAATCCGTTAACGGTGGTTTTGCATTTTTCACTCTTACCGTTTAAAAGATTTGTTTATTCAGTGTCCTTGTTGCCTTGCTTTCACTTAAAAACATCCTCGATTTCTGCCTTTAGGCTTTAGCCAACCTCTCTCATGTTTCCGTGTCTGTCTTGGAGCCACTTTCTGCAGCCGATGTTTGATGGAAAGAGAAATGAAGACTGTTGTAGCAGCAGTTAATGCCCATGCTTCAAACACAAGATTCTAAATACATAAGTATGGTAAATATAAACGGTTGTAAATACATTTGGTTATGTAATATAATATAACAGATGTATCGAGCTGAGATGTTTTCATTTTCCCCCTAAATTTCATTACTTTTCACTGCCCCACTGAGCCTCACACAGCAGGAGGATGTAAACAGCCTCTTCATAATATTGTCAGTCTATTGTTACGTAGAACATTGTTCCAGCTTTATCAGATGAGCTTCTGTATGACCACTAGAGGGCACAAGCACAGCACAACTGAGTCCACGGTGGGACCGCTTCTCAGGCAGGAGATGGTCTTCAACGTGTTTGCACCCTTAAATAACTTTGCAGTGATGATCCTAACATCCTAATTGGAATTGCGTTCAGGCACTGAGAGCCATGTCACACTTGACTTAGTTTACTCACTTGTGCTGATGAAATAAAAAGCCTGTAAATACATATTTCTCAGGAGTGACAATGATAAAGGCCATATGTTATTGAATCAGAGCTCAGCGTCTGGTCATGATAACACGCAGCCGTGCTCCGCTTCTCCACAATCAGGCCATCTAATCTAATCCATGCCGTCTCTCAGGTACTGAACTGCTTTAAGGCCGCACACTAATCTCCCCAGATGACTTTTTTCATAATGTAACCAGCACCAAGTACATTTCTCAGTGATGGATGAGGCGGAAAATAAATAACTGCAGATGTGGAGGCTCTTCTCTAAAGGTTTCCCTCAAGTCTTCGGTTTCATTGCCTTGGACCATATCACCCCCACAGGTAAAGTTATCTATCACTGTCTGGAACAAAACATATTACTGAGGCGCACACACAATAAGATACAAGCTGACATGAACACATACTCCTCCACCATTGCTACCACTGTTTGGTTTGGGCTTTGTGGTTTGTTCTACACAGTCTCTTTCCAAGTTCTCTGGTGTGATCACAAGGCCACAAGTGAAGAGGGGTTTCTAGACCTTCATGGCAAAAAAATCAGATCATATGAATATTCATGGATAATGTATTTAGCTACATAATGAGGTGCAGGGCTGCTAGCAGATATTAGATTACATTTCTTTCACTTTATTGGTCAACAGAAATTTCTATGGTAGAGCCTAACTGTGTTTCCAGTTGAGGACTTCTACAGAGCTGATCCCGTAAGTAATTACATAAGGAATTTAGGTGATTATACACTTACAAAGAGATGATTATGTTAATAATATTCACTTTTTGCCAAACGATTCTCCACAGTTCTACACGCTGCCCTTTGAAACAAGTAAAAAAAACAGCCATAACATCATGAGACATTTGTCAAGTCAGGCTGAGGAAAGTGATTTGAAACCCATCCGCAAGCTTCATCCTGTATGACAAATATATATTTCTGACCAACCTGAGTTAGACATGAGCCACTGCTTCTTTTGTGCACGCAAACATGGACCAATACACACTTCACTTCATGACTTCACTTTCAAAGTCTTCCTGTAAATCTCTTTAAGGGAATTTGTACGGGGCTTTAACTCGTCAGGCTGTGAAGATTTGTGAGGCATGTGGGATGTTGCAGCCTTGTTTCTGTAATTATCACAGCACACACCCTCTGATAGATTTGCATATCTGTCCTGAGGATCTCAGGAATGCCAACGCACAACTTGTTGAGACAGCCGGTCAGGTGGACGTCGTTTCATTTGCTGAATGGATTGATGGCCTTGTTAACTGCTCAAAATACTCGTGATTTCCCTGGGGCATGATAGGAATACATGAAAAGAGCACTTAGATGAGTCTGTGGCTTGTGATTAAATTAGTCATCAAGTCTCATAAGCAATAAACAGAGTCAACAGGTAATTAAATATGATTCAGCTCTTGGTATCAGTGAGCAAAGTTACATGGTGACTATAAGATGCAGACTCCTCCAGTGCCTAGACCAGATTCATGAAGATAGTGTCAATCCCTCTTTAAATTGTGAGTAAGTTTTGAGTTAAAAATGCAATTTTGTTTTCAGGATTGTCTTTTTAGGACAACTTTGCGCAGACATTAATTATAGATGTCAAGGTTAAACAAATGGTCCTCAGTGTGGCCTCGCCGAGGAGAAAGTTTCAACAGATTAGGTTGGAAACCGTTACTGAAGCAGACAAAGCAAATGGAAAACCCACAGTCCTTAATTTGTCAGTGACTGGAACAACAGGTGAAAAAGAGAAAATGAAGCTCAGTTTTCTGCTCTGTTCTTTCTTCATTCACTTCTCCACTGCACAACTCCCCCCTGGTTCAAGCTCTGATTATCTCCCATTTTCGGTTTAATCTGCTCACTCTGCACTGCCGTTCTCTCTCTGACATGAATGAAAGGTACAAGCGTGTGGTGCCTGATAAACTGCCAGTGCTGAGAAGATTAAATCAATGGCTTTGAATCATGGCTTTGAATCCAGCTTGATGTTTTGTTCTCTCACGGATGAGCATACTGTCACTATTTATGAGGAGATCAGAAAATTTGGATAATGTGATGAGGCTGCTTTCTTGTCACACTGCTCCCTGCAGGAGCATGGTGGACGGAGTCAGGTTTTCTTGGAACTGTAGCTCACCAGGTCTGGCTGCACTATACAAGATGGTGGCTGTTCTCTTTCCCCTGGCTTCTACTATGTATAATACTATAACTTCTGAGCTGAGGAAGCCCCTTCTACATGTATTTATCCTGAGCCTCCTCCTGCAGTGGAAGACATCCTGCGTCATACCTGTCCCTAAGAAGCTACACATGAGAGAGTTGAATGACTACAGATCAGTTGCCCTGACCATGGAGAGGCTGCTGCTCCATCACATCAGGCCCCAGGTCTGGCACGCTCTCGACCCACTGCAGTTTGAGTACCAGGAGAAGGTGGAGGTGGAGGACGCCAACCTCTGCCTGCTCCACTGCACTCTCTCATACTTGGATAAGAGGAATGCTGCTGTGAAGATCATGTTTTTTGACTTTTCCACCGCATTCAACACCATCCAGCCCCTGTTAATGAGGGACAAGCTAACTAGAGATGGGAGTGGACTCACAACTCATCTCCTGGATAGTGGACTATCTTACTGGGAGTATGTCTGGTTGGGGAACTGCATGTCCAGGATTATAGTAAGCAGTACTGAGAGAGAGAGAGTTGTATTTTGTATTTAGTTTGGACATGGTTATATATACTTTTGTATATACACTTTGTATATTTATATATACTTGAATATTTTATACATACTTTATACACTGGTTTCTATGATGCTACGTTGGCATGGGATAAATAAAGTATCTATCTATCTAACTGTAAAAACTGAGGTTAAGTCTGCTTGAAGAAATCCAATGTCTTAAAGGAACAGTATGTAAGATTGTGGCCAAAAATGGCCAAAACTGGTACTGCAATCACTTCAAAATACTGTAGAACGGTGTATTCCCTCCAACCTCCCCCCTGACTCGAGGTTGCCAGGTTACCGAGGTAACGTTAGGCTACTCAATACGTCTCAATTACGTTTCACAT
>JASGAT010392395.1:25064-35909 GCA_030220025.1 Chelon auratus | reverse complement strand
TATATATATATATATATATATGTATATATATATACACATACACATATCATGCAGCGTATCACAGGTTCGGCATTGTAGTCATAAATAATATAAGTGGGAGTGGGTAACTAAGGTTGTATTTGTCTGCCAGGGACTAATTAATCTTTACTAAAAGCTGAATGCTAACCTGACCTTCTGATAAATAAAACCTGGAAACTGTACAGGTGGCTGGATGAACTATCTCTCTATTAGTGGAGAAAACCAGAACACAACGAGCCAGAGTCTGAGGAGCAAGCAGACTAGTAGTAGTGTATCTATGTAGTCAGCATGTCACCAGATGATTCCTACTGTCTTTGTGGGCTATATATATATGTGTACATAAAAGGCACTCTTACAAATGACCTAAAACATGCCTATAGCTACCAGTAGATTCGCTCTCAGTAGTTTAATGACGCTGAATGGTCCAGAAGCAAAAGCACAAAGCGTGAAGCCTGGCAAGATGGATTGCTGTGTGATCTCATGAATCTCACCAGAATTAAGCCTCCTCAAACCGAATAATCAAAACTGTGTTATTTTCATGATATAAAAAGTGCAACAAACAAACTAAACTTAAAGGCGCTAGAGAGCGCATTGTTGTCTAAGAAAAACATAATTTTCTGCATTTCAACTGAAAAGCCTTGCACTTTTATGGTAGTGTAGAACTAGTGTCGTTATGAATCTTCTCACAGAAAAGAGGAAATTTAAATTCTAACTACAATCTGTCTAGTTAATGATGAACAGTATACGCCTCACCCGAAAAATCATAGTTAGAAAGTTGTTGAAATGCATAAGAATTTGTAATTTTAGGTTGTAGATCACAATTGTATTTCCTGTAAGAAGTTGGATTGAGTGAAGTGGAGTGGAGTGGAATGTCGCGTCACATCATGTCACATCACGCCACGCCACGTCACGCCACGTCACACCAGGCCACGCCACGCCACGCCACGCCACGTCACGTCTTACATGGAACCAAACTCTGTCAGAACAAGCACCTACATTAACCAGAGTCCAACCAAAGGTTACTTCCATCCCCGCAAGAGACAAGGAGATTACAGATGTCTGGTAAACACACTTCATCCTTACCTAAGGAAGAAGTGTGTTTACCAGATGTCACTGGGCCCTGACTGGCATTGCCTCAAGTGACATCACATTTGCAGTGTCATACGTCACACAGCTCCATCTGGAGCCACAACAGGCCTTATACAACATTTTCATGTGCTGTACTGTATGCGGTCAAATTGGTGGCGTTCCCCTTTAAAGAGATTTCAAGATGATTTACCATCTGTAAGAGCTGGCCATTTCATTTTCTAGAAAATACTTTCGCTGTTTATAATAGCTCTGAAATAACTTGAATGATACTAGCTTATAATCAGCTCTGTGCATCTATGTAATGCTGTTTTTGTGTACAAAGCACTATTTGAAGTAACATGACAACACTTCTTCTTTTGACTTATACCAAGAGTATTTTGGAAGGAAACCAAGTTACAACTTGGGGGATTCAGAGGAGGGATCCTGGGAACATAATGAAGTGTTTCAGTCATTTTTAAATACTACATATAATCTGAGTGCTCAAATGTTCACATTAAGAGTTTTTTTCTGTTTCCCTTTTTCAAGACTGTGGAATTGCCAACTACTGTAGCAGAATTTTAACAGAAATTTCATGTGATTAAATAAACTACAACTACAAACAATACTGATAAATCTGGAAACAAACTCGGATAATTTGCTAGAGTCTAAGTGAGCATGTTACTGGGCCATGTCTGCCGCAGATTCACACTGTGATCCTAGGTGCACAGGACTGCTGACCTACTTCTTTGGCTAAAACCTTTCAATGTAATTGCAGTAGATAGCTTAAATACGTTACGGAAGGTATAGACCTACAAAATGACACAGTGGTGAAATGATCCCAGTGACACGGTGATTAACTGATGAAAATGATGTTCTATAGTCTGCTGTTTTAAGCATCTCTGTAAATGTCTAAATGTTTCCAAAGGTTGCATTACAATATAAGAAAAGACTGTCAAGATTTTAGGTAAAACATCCTTGTTTGACATGTCATGGATTGTGATCACTACCACATATCATTATGTAATGTGTCATCCCTCTCATGCAGTATAGGTTATGACAGAGATGCAACACAACATCTTTCCTTAGAAAAATGATTTTGCCAAAGAGCATGTACGGTCCTGAGTTTTAGGTTAAGCCCAAAACCAGACCTTTTAAAACAATAATATATTGTAGAAGATGTAGAAGTTAATGAATTTACTTTCCATTGTGATGAGGAGAAGAAAAAAATAAATAAAAGCAGAAATCAAGCAAATCCAGATAAGGAATTTACTGCCTGGGACGTTCTTCCGCTTTCTGTTCGAGCTGTTTCTGTAGCCACGACTGCATGCCAAATATTATTGGGGGGAAAAAGAGGGGAAAGAAAAAATACTTACATATGAAACCCTGAAATTTAGAGCATAATTTCCAGAATTCAGATCTTCGGGTTTCAGAAGAAGAAACAGCCTAACCCCCCGTGCAAAATCCATCTCTCCTTCTCAAGGCATACTTCGCCTCATCGTGGACCCAAACTCCAACAGGGCAGGAAAGTGTCTCCAGAATCCAGAGTTTAGCGGTCAAAAGGGACCTCTAGACGCACGGAAGTGGCTTTATCGCCCTATGTTGGACAGTTTGAAACAAGCCACAGGTGCGATGCATAACTTCTTCCCGTCCATCCGTGAGGCTCTTCCGTATTCATCCCACAGAGGGGGGGAGAAAGGGTCCGGATCCGCGCAGCGACGAGAGGATGCTGCGCTGTCTTCAGCAGCTGCGAAGCGGCGGCAGAGGAGCGCCTCGATTTGCCCTTGAGCAAGAGAGCATGAGGGAGGGGAGGATGCTACTGGACCACTGAGGATTACCGCCCCTATAGGACCCCATGACACACCCAAACATGGCAGAAAGACGCAGCTACTGAGAGAGAGTGGGCAGCTTTATCACATCACCAAGTGGCAAACTTCGAACTGCATGGGCACTGTGAAGAAACTTGACTTACTAGAAGTTCTGTGCGGTGGAAGGTTCAACCTTCAAGTGCTAGTGCTTCAGGCTGCTTTAATGTAAACTAGTCATTATGTGTTGTTTACATCCATGTAAACGAGTAATTCAATGTCACATTGACCCTTTGATTCACTTATATATAGACATTTGAAAGGTGTTTTGAACACAAAATAAGCTATTAACCTACTTGATGTCTACATCTAGATCATACACAGACACTGGGGAAGACTAAAGGGGAGCCCACACGTACAGAGTGCAACACCCTCTAGTGGCAAAAAGGAGGCTTTCTGTGTGTGGGACTGGGACAGTATGACAGAGCTGCCATAATCCAATCTGAACAGAAAGAGTTAGGACTGAGAAGCCTGAGGTCATCCTCTTAGTACGTTTGACTAGTAGATCCAGTGTTATTTCGCCAGGTCCCTGCATTTGTTCAAGTCTGACCTTTCTTTGACCCCACACATGTGCAGGCTGATGATGAGTGTTTGGTGGCATTTTTTTTAAAGCCGACTAAGAGTTGCCTATATGCCAGTCAGCCACAACATAAAAGCCACCACCAACCAGTGAAGTGAACGACATGGTCTCATTATGATGTGATGTCATTCAGTGAAGGTCCCGCTATTAGATGTCCGTGCATCCTGGTGTCATACTTTCCCCTCACACCTGACCACCCACGTGATATAAAAGAAAATAGGATTCATTAGAGGAAATATCCAAATTTGTGATATTTCATTTTGTATGTATGCAATATATTTTTAATTTGCAAGTGTGGATGCCTCAGAGAGAACAATATCATTTTCTGCCTAGAAACTTTGTTGAAACTAGTTATTTTTTACATTTCTTAATTAGGAAATTGTGGAAAAAAATGATAATATCAGATAAAAATAGTAAAATTGTTATTTGCAATAACAAAAGCTTTCAATGAAAATGGAAATTTTAAGACACTGGATGTCAGTGATTTCCCGGTCCTGCTTTTTAGGACATTAATGTCTATTTTTTGAAGTAAACAATGCCCTACTTCTCTTTTTGCGAGAATATGAGCTGCTTTCACGATGAAAAAATATTCTGTTAGTCACCATAACCAGCTACACACTTACTTGTCATCACTGAGCTGTACTTGTGGCAATTGTAATGTGTTTCCACAGCAGTCCAGATACATGCAAAGACTCCATTCCAGCATGTGGCGGCAATGTGGAAGACTATACAACATCGATAACACCATATGAAGTGACAGACAGGCATCAGTGCCACTCTGCAACAAGGCTAAATGTTCAAGCTGTTCTGCAGTTGATACTTATTTACTGCTTTGCAAGTGGGTATTGAGTCAATGCCAGTACATCGATTAGCAGGAGTAGCAAAGCAGATTCCAAACATCCTAAATGCATGACTTAAAGTAATCTTTTAAAAGCTATTGCAGTGATATAATATCAGATACAAAGCTATGAGTACTTACCAATCACAAAATGTAATTGTTTCCCTGTACTTTTGAAAAGCACTGTATCCTGAGCAGAGTAAAATAATTTCCCCAGAATTTAATTTTAACTCAGGTCCCTTCAGTGGAAACACTCTGAGTGCCTCCAACATTCCTAGCTCATGCAGTGGAAACACAGCCAGTGTATCACAGGCTCAGTCACCATTGTGTTTTTTTCATTTGGCTATAGTGATGTTGCAGACATTTGTATGAATGAAAACAACATTTACATTTTAAATAGCTCCAACAGTCAAATGTTACATCAGAAATAACTATCCAGTAATGTACACTGATCAGCCACAACATTATGACCTATTGTGAGAAGTTTTGCCTTTGTCACTCCATCTAATTTAGGAATTTCCGTAGAGCAAACATTGAAATAAATAACCCTGATTTATGACTAAATGACTGTGATTGCTATTTTTCTTTGTGAAGATATCAGCTATATAGTGTACATTTGTGTGTGTGCTCTAATCCCAATACCAGCTAGTCAAACGTAACTACCATATATGATGACATATTTCCTTGATGTTTTCATATGTACTTGAATGGCCATATCCATGCTGCTAAACATTACACAGTGGAGCCAAATATTTAAGCACAACAAACTTTAAACATATCGTGTATGATTAATCTGCTCATATGTACAGAAGCACTCAGCAGTTCATTATATAAGAAGGGAAGATATATTGATTGTGGTGGGCAGTCATGTATTTTTAATGAATCACTTTGTAGAAATCTGTTTTCACTTTCACATGAGTGAGTTATTTTTTCCATCGTCTCGTCCATCACATTTTGGCCCTTGTTGAAGTTGCTCTGATTCCTCAACTTGCCAATTTTTCCTGCTTCTTTTTCCAACAAAATGTTAAACTTGCTGCTGAACATATCCCACATATATCCCCAACAAGAAAATAAATGTTATTCACTTTACCAGAAATTATGACTGATTTTCAGCATCATAAGTTTGTCACCAGGGGGCTCTTAACAGGGGGCCCCAGTCGAGTGCATGACGGTAAAAGACACCCCAGCGCCCAATTGAGTGTTTATGGTAAGATTATTTCTAAGCCTTCAAAACTGGCAGCTGGAAAATGAACTAATCCTCGGGGGAAACGTTCCTTCACTGCGCAGAGAAATGAAGAACGGTGTAAAACAACATTACCCATAAAGCCCAGGTGCATATGTTTTCTTTTTTTCCGGATGTAGCATCACATGAATTGACTGTCAACATGCAAGATGGCCACGCATCACAGGCAAAATGCTGCTGGGCGGAGGAAAGTACAGGTAAATTCATAGAGTTGCATCATTGATAAAGTATGTGGCAACGGAAACATTGGGGTATTCGGCTTAACGAAATGTGTCACGAATACTTGACTGACAGCAAAAACCAAATGAAAAAGGCAGCGCTGCTGTTATGTGTCATGACTCAAGCCAGCTAACCAGTTAGCTTAGCTTGCGTGAGGTGTTAGCGTCTTATGCTAACGGTTATGTCTAAATGACTATCGAGTTTTGGAAACGGTTCACACATGAGAACAAATGAAAACGTTATAAAACAATTATCTAATCCGATGTTTAGCGCAAATGATTAATGTGCTGTCTTAGCCGCAGTTTTATGCCGTAATGGTGTTGACGGTAGCTTAGCTGCACTGCATTTGGGCTCCGTCTAATTGCTGGGAAAACGTACGCGTCTCGGTGGTTTTGGCGTGCACCCTGCCAGTACAAACTGCTACCTCATGAACGAACCCTATTACTCCTGCAGTTGTCTGTGATTTCAATTGAACTGCCTTGTTTTTTTCTCTGCATATATAAGTTGTTATGTGGTTCAGCCTTGTTCCATGTTTCCTAATTAATACTAGTGTGTAAAACGCAGTCATTGGCTTGTTGAGGCTTCAAAGTGAGTGTGTGTCTGGTGTGTTAAACCAGAGGTGGTGGTAAAGGAGTGTGCTCTCGATCCACTCTTTCCTCTTTTTGTTCCAGGTGTCCTATGTCATTAGGGATGAGGTGGAGAAGTACAATCGAAATGGGGTGAATGCTCTCCAGCTTGACCCGGCGTTGAACCGACTCTTCACTGCTGGGAGGGACTCTATCATCCGGATATGGAGTGTTTACCAGCACAAGGTAGAGCTTCTTACCCTTTCACTTTATGAAAAATATTAACATATTATTGTATAATTGCATAGTTTTTCTTACTCTCAACCATGGATCCTAATTGTTTCTCTCTCTGCTATTGTAGCAGGACCCATACATTGCATCTATGGAGCATCATACAGACTGGGTTAATGATATAGTCCTCTGTTGTAATGGAAAAACATGTGAGTTTTTAATGACTATTATCTGCTTTATTTAGGATATAGTTGCTGCGCAGTTCAGCCTCCACATTTTACATTCTCCTGTTTTATTTTGACCTCTGTCTCATATGTCTTTAGTGATATCGGCCTCATCTGATACGACAGTCAAAGTGTGGAATGCGCATAAAGGCTTTTGTATGTCCACGTTACGAACACACAAGGACTACGTGAAAGCTTTGGCTTACGCTAAGGACAAGGAGCTTGTAGCATCCGCAGGTCTGGACCGGCAGATCTTTCTCTGGGATGTGAACACACTAACGGCACTCACTGCTTCCAACAACACGGTCACCAGTAAGTAATCGTTTTTTCGTTGACAGTGGTGCCCAGTTTAGAGCTGTGCACGGTGAAATTTTAATTATGGCATAGTTTGTACTGAATATATGCAGACGGCCCGTTGTATAATTGGCATTCTTGTAATTTGCCTCCCAACAGCCTCGTCACTCAGTGGCAACAAGGACTCGATCTACAGTCTGGCTATGAACCAGATGGGCACAGTCATTGTATCTGGATCCACAGAAAAGGTATGAGGTTGTGTTAGGATGTTTTTATGTTTTTTCCACCCATGGTTTTAACATATTATCTAGGATACTGAAATTAACACTGACACAAGAATATATCGACTGTATAAGTAAAATCTTATGAATTGTTGTGGAGGGCTTATCTTTGATTTTTTCATTTGTTTGGATTCCACATGCTCATCACAAATATTGAGGAAAATATATTAAGTTTCTCTTTCGTCATCACTGTGTAGCAAAATAACTTACTTTACTTTACTTTTCTGTTGAGACATTTCCTGCAGAACATTACTTAGATTACATACCTAAAAAATGTGAATGTGGATTGCAGCTTCTTTAAATACTTCTGAATGCTATGACTGGACTATTATCTTACTTTATTCTATTCACAATTCTCTCCAGGTTCTGAGAGTGTGGGACCCTCGGACATGTGCAAAGCTGATGAAACTTAAAGGACACACAGACAACGTGAAGTCGTTGTTGCTGAATCGAGATGGCACTCAGGTGAGTTACAGTATCTAATCTGTGGCAGCTGTTAATCAGAAGCATTTCAACATCTTACAATCTGCTGTCCTTTTCTTAAAGTGCCTTTCCGGCAGTTCAGACGGAACCATCCGCCTTTGGTCACTCGGCCAACAGAGGTGTATCGCCACATACCGGGTGCACGATGAAGGGGTGTGGGCCCTGCAGGTCAATGAGGCCTTCACGCACGTGTATTCTGGCGGCAGAGACAAAAAGATCTACTGCACTGACCTGCGTAACCCAGACATCCGTGTGCTCATCTGCGAGGAGAAGGCTCCTGTGCTCAAAGTAAGAAGCTAGAGCATTTCATACTTGAGTATAAGAGAGTAATTCTGATACACACTACATCCATCTATTATCCATCGTTTCAGTATTTACTTAACAAGTTTGACATGATATTATTTTTCAGATATTTTTAGTAGCTTTTCAGTTTGTTATTGAGCAGTTCAAGTCTACACATTGATTTCAGCTGATTTTTACTTTGACTGGGTGTTTTTATTTCTCTCCCAGATGATAGTATTATCACATGTGGTTTGTTTTTTGTTTAATTTGGAGGCTTGTCTTTTCTGTGCTTTATCAGCAGGAACAGCACTTGTTTTACGAAGCTGCATCGTATTATAGAAAGGGAAAATGAAAATTCAAAAACATAACTCCATATTCACCTCAGTCATTCCTGTGCTCTTAGCTAACCATTTGGAGTCACTCAACCTTTTTGCTGCCTTTCTCTTCTGCTCAGATGGAACTGGACAGATCTGCTGATCCACCTCCTGCAATCTGGGTCTCCACCACCAAGTCATCCGTTAATAAATGGGTAAGCATGCGTGACACCTCTGAGATCACTGGTCGACTGACAATGTAATGAAGTGTAGATAGAAGCTTGTTCCTGTAGCCACGCCTAATGCTATTCAGCTGTAATCCTCCTGCAGCTTGTGTCAAATTTTAAACCTGCTTTTCCGATTGTGTGAGTGATACACAAAAGATAATTGCATTACATTGATCAGCTGAGAGGGAGTGATTATTAAAATCCAGTGTCTTTAATACCCTTTTTTTGTGCTTTATTCGTGTAGTCTCTAAAGGGAATGCACAACTTTAGATCATCAGGGGAGTATGACAATGACTGCACCACCCCGCTGACACCTCTGTGTACTCAGCCAGAACAAGTCATCAAGGGTAAACTTGTGCTTTTGATCTCATTTGTATTCTCTGAATCATTTTCCTTTGCATTTTATAAAGTGATCCTCTGTGTTGTTTATTGCAGGAGGTGCCAGTATTATACAGTGCCACATTCTTAATGACAAGAGACACATACTCACCAAAGATACCAACAACAATGTGGCTTTTTGGGACGTCCTAAAGGTAAACAATGTAGTTCTCTTTGCGTATCAGCTTTTATTTTGGACTTCAAGAGATGTTTTTCAACCAGATAATCCCCGTTTAGTCGGGGTCATTTAGGGTGGGGCTTGCAGTTATGATTGTTGCTGAATGGTCATGTCCAGCATTTTACATGTGCCACTTAAAAATAAATAAATAAATTTGGTTACAAGACGGTTGTGGGAATTTGAAATGAGATGGACTGCAATACATTTTGTTAGACTTGTTACTTTTTTAATGTTAGCTTCATCTTTAATCTGAAGTGGAAATGCTGAAAACAGAACGACTGTAAGGAATATTTAATTCTTTAGAAAGGCTTTTGGTGAAATGCAGCTCTGGTTATTTGGTGCTCATTTGTCCTAATAAACTGTTCAGTCACTGCAGAGTTAAAGACAACTGACCGTATGTTCATTTTTTTCAGGCTTGCAAGGGTGAAGACTTGGGGAAAGTAGAATTTGATGAAGAGATCAAAAAGCGCTTCAAGATGGTCTACGTGCCAAATTGGTTCTCTGTTGACTTGAAGACTGGGGTGAGTGGCAAACCTGGTAGTAAAGGAGCTTACTTGCTTTGAATGTTCTGACTTTTCCTCTTCCATGGCCTTGTTTATTCATCTCACAGTTGTGTGCTCTGCTCTGCTTTTTTTTCAATAGATGCTCACTATCACTTTGGATGAGAGTGACTGTTTCGCTGCTTGGGTTTCTGCAAAGGATGCAGGGTTTTCAAGTTCTGATGGATCTGACCCAAAGTGTAAGATATCACACTTTATGTGCAAGTACATGTTGAATCGTTTTAGCTTTAACATTACATCTGATTCTGACCACTCTTCTTTGCAGTGAACCTGGGGGGACTGTTGCTCCAGGCTCTGCTGGAGTTCTGGCCCAGAACTCGCATCAACCCCATGGACGAGGAGGAGAACGAGGTGAACCACGGTAAGCAGACTTGTTCCTTTGCTTCACTGAATAATTCTTCTAAAATTAAATCAACCAAACATCTGCAGTGATGCACAAGGAATGCCATTGAGACATGGCTTTTTTTATAGTTCCACTCTTCTTTTTTCCACTTAGCCATGAGTTGGCTGCATGCCTTGCAGCTGTCAGTGAGTGGTATCAGTCCAAGATGCCATTCAGTTCATATTATAAAGCTTATGTTTTTGTGCCCACAGTGAATGGAGAGCAGGAGAACCGGGTTCAGAAAGGGAATGGATATTTCCAGGTGCCACCACACACGCCAGTCATCTTTGGGGAAGCAGGAGGCAGAACTCTATTTAGGTACCATCTCTCTGACCAACTTTTAATATATCAGTGAAAGTAAAATGAATATTTAGAAAGCTGCCGTGTGCTCTGACCTCTTGAAATGTTAATGTCTGACTCATTAACTGCACCTCTACGTTGCTTCTGATGCCTGGTACTTTATTTTACAGGTTGCTGTGTAGAGATTCAGGCGGAGAGACTGAATCCATGCTGCTGAATGAGACAGTTCCACAGTGGGTCATTGATATAACTGTAGATGTGAGTATCACTGCTGTTTATTTACCTTAAACATAGAGACATGCAAAAAACAGATAATC
>JASGAT010392395.1:7816-25001 GCA_030220025.1 Chelon auratus | reverse complement strand
TTTTTACTCTTCACCATAATTTATTAGTTTAGGAAGCTCAGGAAGAAAACAAACCAAAACTAAAGCACTGTTTTCAGAGCTTGTAGGAAAATCATCGTGACTTCTTTTGCTGTTAAGAAGTGCTAATAAATATACTCCAGTTTGATAATCTTGGAATGTGATAAAATCTCAACAAAAATAAGTAATTGATTTGGTTTTGGGATGCAATAACTAAAGTAACTGTGACTTTGCATAACATATACCAGCCACAGGCATTCGTTCTGAGTAGAATTACTGAAGCAGCGAGACGAAATTCTGCCATTATTCACTGTCACAGGTCAGACTGTCTTTAGAGAAAAGTGTCTGTTGGTGGTTTACAAAGTGCTAATTGGACTTATTTCAAAAAGACGGTTCTCTTCTCTATAAAGAGCTAACATCACAGTTTGCTTATTGTTGTTTCAATGATAATGTTCATATTCTGTGTCTGCCTTCCAACATACTATCTTGCTTACTACATAGTGGCTATCAGATACTAGGATATCCTAATATAACCGTTATGTTTTAGTAACTCCGCTTCTTATTATAGTGAGAAGGTGTGCATTTTGATTATATTAACTATGTCGATATGATAAAAATCTTTGAAAATGCCGTATTTTCGGCAACCTGTGCAAAGACTTTGTATCATGATGTGTTGCATTTAATTTATTTATGTGCTTCGTCTTCTATTCCAGAAAAATATGCCCAAGTTCAATAAAATCCCATTCTACCTCCAGCCCCATTCTTCCTCTGGTGCAAAAACTCTAAAAAAGTAAGTTTCCAGTTTCTTGTATTTACATTCTGCAGCCCTCCCGCATAGAGCTGATTTTGTACGTCCTCTGTGTCCTGCAGGGACCGCCTCTCGGCCAGCGACATGCTCCAGGTGAGGAAGGTGATGGAGCACGTTTACGAGAAGATCATCAACCTGGACAACGAGTCGCAGACCACCAGCTCCTCAGCCAACGATAAACCCGGGGAGCAGGAGAAGGAGGAGGACATGGCCATGCTAGCTGAAGAGAAAATTGAGCTAATGTGTCAAGACCAGGTGGGCTTCTCTTTCTTAAAAATGTTTCCACTGCATTTTGCCCATATCTGTCCTTCGTTTTATTAATTTATATATATATATATTTTTTCATCTTTCAACCAGGTTCTAGATCCCAACATGGACCTGCGAACAGTTAAACATTTTATCTGGAAGAGCGGCGGGGACTTGACGCTTCACTATAGGCAGAAGTCCACGTGAAAGTAATCATTTTTAAAACCAGAACTCTTTGTCATTTGCCAATCACCACCCTCCTCTGACATGTAGTACCCTAAACCCCATTGTGTGGTCAGGAGTCACAGAATCAATGAGAATCCAGTAAAAAATTTGTGAGGACGTGGCTCATGGTGTATCATAGGGAACTGACCAGAACAGCAGAACAGGCCGGCGCAGCCAACACACACCTGGGAGATAAGTGGTCCATATTGGTTCTTTTTTTAACAGTTGGACTATTTATGTTTAGGTCTTTTTTTTGTTTTGTTTTGTTTCCTCCTCCCGATTGGCATTTTATTTTGAAGCGACTGAAGTTGCAGTATGTTTTGTGTTCGAGTGTGTGTTTGTGTGTGTGCACACATGGATGTAATAGACTGTTTGTGCTAGTACATTCCAGACACTGTCCTTGTTCTCCAAACACTCCACACCTGTCTCAACAGAATCACCAGTTCGAGAGTACGCCTGGTCTCTGGGTAGCATCATAGTCCTTCAGAGAAAAGATCCTCACCTGTTCTGTTGTTGACTTCTTAACTTGAACTTAACCCCCGACTTAGACATCTAATTATTGCAGAGCTTGAACATCAATGACAGAAGCACTTGTCTTTGTCTTTAATTTTTAGCTGTGCTGTTCTCAATGGAATGAATGTTTTTATTTTATTTTTTTTGTAAATATGTGTAAAACATCTTTGATTTAAATGACTTTCTTTTGCAGCAGTTTTATTTTGTTCTTGTACAGAAAATCCCAACACTTAGGATTATTTTTTTTCAAATCTCTAGAGCACATTTGTGGTCATGAACGTAATTTGACTTGGATGTTAAGAATTGCATTTGTTGTATTCACTGCGACCCAGACATTGCAGGTAAAAAAAAAATAAAGTTAGTAGTTGCCCAAGTCATCTTAGCAATTGGGGAGCTATATATAAGGTATGTATCTTTAACGGTAACTCATGCTTACATGCTCTGTGTTCGGCTCATGAGCAGTGACTCCGGTGACAGTGAGGGCTGTTCCTAATGTATATTTCATTTAGAATTAATAAGAGTTCAACTATAACTTGAACAGGAGTCTCATCTGAGAGAATATATGAACATTCAACCACTGTGGGAAATTCACCAAAGTGAAATAAACTCTAAAACCTATTACCCTCTTGGTGTGTCACCAAGCAGAAAAAAAAACAGATCTTTTTATTGTACATTTTCTCAAGTTAATTTTGCCATGATGAGTGTGTGTAACGCCATACTTGTGGGGGGATGCATTGAGTGAGCTCTAATTGGCCAAAAACAGGATGTGTACCATTTTTGGGCCATAACACTGCAATATCCCTTGTTGTAATAATTTGTGAAATATGTATATTTTAGGCATTTAAAGAAATAAATTGGAATGGTTTAACAAAGACAGATTTATGGGGGTTATACATGGACGTTTCATGAGCTGGAATGTGTTCAGGCGTTGAGTGTGAAATAAGAAAAAAAAAAAACGGGACGTTTTCTCAAGTCAAGTGATATGATTGTTTAACCATCATAGATTCACCCATTTCACATTCATCAAAAGACTCTGCACTCGTTCCTAATAAAACATACAATTCATTGATAAAATATCTGCAAAAATACTTTTCCTTGTCTTACACACTAGCACGTACTTTCACAATTAAAAATATTAACAAGCCCGTTGCAAAGACACAATTACTCATCCAGAGGACTACTACGTTACTAGACATTTATCAAACGCTTGCCTATCACCTCACAAGCACTACTTATTTAGTTTGCATAGATCACAGAAAATAAAGGTGAGAATACAGTTGAATAGACATGAGGGAATACACCGATCAGCCACAACATTAAAACCAATGACCAGTGAGGGGGATTACATTAATAATCTTGTTCTAATACAGTGTTCTGCGGAGAAAGCTGGTCATGCTATTCATGTAGTTATTCAGACACATACCGCCCATCTAAATATTGCTGCAGACCAAGCACCCCCACCCCTTGCACACCACAAAAACTGCTCAAAGCAGCTAAATAAAACCCCATGAAAAATAATCTAAGCTGTTGACTCGGCTTCCAAACTCCCCAAACTGATCAAGTATCTGTGGGATGCTCTGGAACAACCCTGATCCACAGAGGTCCCACAGACGCCCCTACCAACGTCCTGGTGCCAGACACCACAGGACACCCTCAGAAGCCCGGCGTCCATTTCCCGATGCACCTGAACCTTGTGAACGGCGCAAGAGAGAACTAAACAGTATCAAAGGCGGGTGGTTTTAATGCTGTGGCTGATGGGTGTAAATCTAGCTATACAGCAGTAAAAATGTGTTTCACACGACACATAGCTTAAAAAAAAAATCTAATTAAAGACTGTGTTTAAAACACTGACCTTCCAAATCTGATGTAAAAACACATTCTGACCAGTTAAATTCAGTACAAACGTTTCCCTCATCCCCAGCAAAAGCCCTTTGAGATCCAATAAACAGAGGATATAATATAAAAGAGCCCTGCGTTTTAGAATTAAAAACTGGGTAATAATATTACCTGTTAACAGATGTAACGCTGCACCGCTGGAAAAAAAACTCATGAACTTTGACAGCTCATTCAAATTGCTAGCAGCCTAGTTGCTTCTGAAATCTTCCATAGTGTTAGAGATACGAAGGTGCAGCTGTGCCTTGCAGTAGTATACGTACATGTTTGTCTTTGGAAGTATTCAAGTTTGTCACGTTTGTGTAGCAGGAGCAAAGTCATTACCCGTATAATCTAATTTTGCACTAAAATGATGATAACATTCTGACCATTTTGGCTTAAAAATTAGCAGTAACTAAACATTTATAAAACAGACAGGATATTACTACAGCGCCTGCAGTGTTTCTTCTACTATGTTAATGCTGTAGCTGGTTGTAGTGTAAATGATGATGCAGCTGGTGTAACAGGCTTAAGACAGCCTATTCTGTGTTTTCTATTTAATCTTTCTCTGAGAAGCCCCGGTTGATTGTCAACTTCATGTTTGCATTGTTGTACTTTCTGCATGGCCTGACGCAAGCTTACTCGAAATGCGACTCCTCTGGTTCCTCCTCACCGTGCTCATGGCCACACTGGTGAGCAGCATCTAGAGCCTCTGCAGTCTCCTCCACTGACCCTGGCGCATCCTCCACGGCCTGAGGCGGAGAGTCGTCTGCGGCCGACTCATCTGCAGCCGGGGGTGGGATGAGGTCGACGGGGGATGGACAGGGAAGGTCTGCAGCTGGGAGGGAGGGCTCAGCGGGAGGGTCAAGGGACTCTACAGGAAGAGATGAAGGTGGACTTTGGCTATCTCTAGACTCAATGAGAAAGCTTTGTAGGTCTGAGGAAGGAAATGGTTCAGCTGGCGGGATGCCCGAATCAGACCAGTTCTCAGTGGAAGTGAGAGCAGCAGTAAGGTCCATGGCTGCCTGGGAGCTGAGCTCTGGCGGCTCACTCTGGTGGCTGTCTGTTGATGCTGAGAGCAGGACGCTGTCCTCCAGCTCCTCTGCACAACAGGAAATCAAATACAGTTAACAGTAAAAGTGGTTGAAAACCACAAAACAGATTTCTTTTCCAACTCCATTATATTTTTTTTTCCCTTCAAACTGCTGTGGTTAACTCACCAATGCCAGATATATCATTGTCCTTCTCCTCATGCATAGCCAGTGAGGTGTTGGTCATGTCGATGGACGACATGGACAGATCTAGCCTGTCCATCAAATCTGCAGGGTCAGGGTTCATCACTGCCACCTCAGAATCAGTAAAGCCTGAGGGGAGAACAGCGCGAGACACTTGTTAATGACTTATTAATGGTTGTGTGTCATCATCCTACTAAGTGACTTGCACAGAGTATCTGAACTGACCAGGGTCCATCACTCTCTGAACAGGTGGAGGTAGATGAGTTTCCTGGAGGGCGACCTGCTCCAGATCTAACAAATCTTCACCTTGGCTCGAAGGTGCGATCAGAGGTGCCTGGAAACAAAGAGGTGGGAGAAATGCTGAACTTTAGACGGCTACTCAAATGTGAGGATTCCCCAGAGGCCACTGTGTGCTCTGGCTCTTATTTAAAATAATTACTATGTATTAAATAATAAATACATTATTAAATAACTTGAATTATGGCCTCATGGTTGTATTCCTCTACTAATCAGTCAAGTAGCAGTTTACTTCCATGTGAGCCCTGACTCTTATATAAATATATATACAGTATTTGCAGTAACGCCGGCTCTGAGGCATAATAAAGGTTATTAGCTGTAACGCTAACAGTAACATTTACCTCTGTGTATCCATGTGTTGGCAGCTCTGGAGAGGGTGTCTCCTCAGGGACAGGGGTAGGAGGCTTGACTGGCGATGCATCAGGATTTGCAGGGATTCGGTGGAGGTAGCCATAACCGATGCCACAACCCAAACTGAGACCAAAAGACCATTTACAATGACACAGATGAACAAACTGCACAGTTAATAACTGTTTTTGTTATCTTTTAAAATGCAAAGTACAAAACAGAACAGCACCAATGCATAAGTATGACTCAAGGTGACACGCATTGGTATTCTCCAGTAAAGCTAGATTTCTGCGTCTACATTGGATCTACGCCACAGATACATGCTCTCTTTTCTGTGTTGCGGTGATTTCCATTCAGTGTGTTTCCGTGTATGGTCCCATACCTGCCCTCTCCACCCCACGCTCCGTTCGGTGTGACCACCACCTCTCGGCAGACATCTGTGAGTGTGCTGTACACCAGTAGCTTCAGGGGCTTCCCTTCATGAGCCTCAATCAATGAGAAGAAGTCTTCGGACTGCAAATCAGAAACTCGGAATTAACTTCGGATTGTCTTGTAAAAATACACTCATACATCAAATACAGTCAAACCTTAGGACAATATGTAATCAACTAAAGAGGGATGCAGGATTTTAGAATATGTCTTACATCTTGCAACACCTGATCTGCTCCAACAATGTAGTCACTGTGGGGCTGAAGTCCAGCCAGTGCAGCAGGTGAACTGGCTTCCACATCCTTGGAGAAAGAGGTTTCAGAGCAACACAAACCAAAGATGAAGCCTTGATGTATTTATGGTTATTGAGGCTGATTTGACAGTGAGGTCAAAAGCTTTTCATGGTTCTTTGATGGAACTCACCAGGATGTGCCAAACGTTCTCATTGGCTCCTTGGTAGCTGCAGAAGCGAACACTTGCACCCAGCAGACCCTGCCCTCCCCACATGGTACTGGGCACCACCTCTAGCTCACGAACCCTTGTGGTTTTGGTGCTGTACACCTCCATCTTTACTGCTCTCTCCATGTTGGTTTTCAGGAGCTCCTTTAGCAGGTCATTTTCTTCACTCTGGTATACAGAAGTAAGAGTTTGACATTTATAGCAGTTATTATTATAGCAACAAAGCATGTGTTTCCTTTATTTATATTCCTCTAGTTTGCATCAGAACAATCTATGACCAGTAGCTTTTTACTTAAATTATTACAATCCTACTGTCAGTAAACTTACAAGTCTTTTGTTGTCCAGAGACAGAATGAAGTCAAAGAAAGGTTGTAGTCCAGCATGTTCAGCTGGGGAATTTGGCTGCACCTGTCAAAACCAACACACAAAACTTGAAGTAACCTGAGTCATCTCAGCATAAAACAAGGTGATTAGAACATTCCTGACAAAAGGTAAATAAACAGCTGGCTGACTTGTTATTACATTCAAAGGATTTATTAAAATAAGAAAAGAATCTACAAAAAGCAGCCACTTTTCAAGAATTCAAAAAGCTCGAAAAACATTAAATACTTTGATATAAATGCTTGTAGATCGATTTCTCGGTTAATCGACTAATCAATTCAGCACCACGGTATTAAGTCTAGCGAGCACTCGTTGTTTTTCAATGAGGCATGAAAACTGAAGTTGAAGTAAAGGAATTTATAGACTGCCGGTATAATGTTCCATTTTACTTTGTTATTGCGCTAAAAACACATTTAAATTGCCGACACATCAATATTATCTACAGGAATTCTGGCATTCATTCAATGCTGGAAACTGTGAGTGGGCCTCGAGCTGTTCAATACTTTATTTGAGACAAGGCTCACGCTGCGATTCAAGGCTTAACAATACAGTTCTGTAGTATAATTGCTCCAACAGAATGACAGATTAACACTGCCACCTCATCAGGTTATACCGCCACTACTAAGCTAGCTATCTGTTAGCATACAGTAACATGTCATAATAAGCTCCTGTACACGCCGCTCCATTTTCAACATCAACTCTAGGTCTTACGCCGTGCACATGGTATCCGTACGTCCCTCCTTCGGGTACTTCTGAACTCTGAGATAAACCCATTCTTGTCGGGGACTATTAAATGTTATTATAATCAGAAAATAACGACTGAGAATTATCACGGTTGACACGTCGCGGCCATCTTGTCTGCAGCCCAAAACAATCGATCATCGCTCCTGTCGAGCGCAGGTACACACAAACCAACACACACAAACACAACACAGACACACATATGTAACATGTTTGTAAGCCTAATAGTTTTTTATTTTGGATACTGTCATTTTAAATAGCGCCACAACTGCATCATGTTCAACTAATAACATGTAATAAAACTGTGCTAATAAAAACACTCTGATTCTATTTTAGGGAATGTAAATGTGTAGATGCAAAGTGTCTTCAGTCAGGACAGCGAAAGAAAAAAAAACAGAGCAGACATTTTTAAATATCCTGCCAAAAAAAGAAGATGTAGTTCACAACATTAATAAATGGATTTACTATTGTATTCACATGATGTGAGCCACTTCCTGGGTCTTGGTATCGTTTACTGGAATGCTTTAGATTATACTGTGGCCCTAATCCTCTTTCATAGAACACCTTTGCTCTTCTTGCAATGAAGAAAAACAGTCAAACAGTCTGTTAAAAGTGATTGTGTACAATAAAAACTTCATCCTGTCTCAGAGAATCATAAACTGTCATCATAACACTTTATAACACGGTGAAGCACATTAACCTTTATTATTGATGAAAGTTATTGATCTCCGCCAAGCCGCTTTCTCTTTGCAGTTCCTAAGAAGCAATGACTTGTCAAATCAGTTGTTAAATAAATAAAAAATATTTTATTTTTTCAATCCAGTACAGAGATGTTCTGAACAAGGACAATGCACAGTGCATTTATTAAAAATCATTCACAACCTGAACACTATCATTATCAAATATTTTTGGCAAACAGTAAAAAAAGAAGAACAAGAAATTAAATAACATGTCAGATTGTTATAAAAGTTTTAGAAATAAAAAAAAGACATATATTAATTACTTAAGTGTAATTTATCTTAAAGGCAAATCATTTATAGGCAATAGAAAAAAATAACCAGCAGAAAAAAATATTTTAACGATATTTTTTTTTTTTACATTGAAATATTCTTGTAAATACATTAAAGCGGTGCTCTTTACATTTCTCTCTCTCTCACCTTCTTGTTCTAGCACAAGAATTCTTCAAATCAGCTATAAAAGCTGGGAATCAGTGACAGAATAAATCTGCTCTGTGCTTGGTTCCGTCAGGCCGATCAGAGACTCAAGAAGGTGGGTGCTCGACTCGTACTGTGGAATATGAACAGAGCTAAACAGCTGGAGGTGGCGAAAGCTGTCTGGGTGTCTGTGTCCTTTGAAAGAGCTGTGCAGTGGTCCAGAGGGGTAGTCGCTGTCAAAGAACTCCAGGTCGGAGTCAGAGGAGAGACTCAGGTCCATGTATCTGCCTAAGGAATAGTCTACAGTAGGGGAGGGGGTGTTGGGGAAGCCCCCAAGAGAGTTGTCGTCAAAGAAGCCCCTGGCTTGATTTGCATTCTCATCCAGATAATCTGTCCTGCTTTTATTATCTTTGAATGCATTAGTTGGACATGGTCCCATAGTGTCAGTAGCTGTGCTGTGAGGGGCAGAGCTGTCACTGTGCTGCCTCACTGGTTCTCCTATGTGCCTCAGTTGGCTACACAAAGAGTAGTTATTATTTTCAGAGTCACTGAGACTAAGGGCACATGTCAACCCTCCATCAACTACAGGACAATTCTGACTTTTGCTGAGACATCCTCCTGCATCACAGTCAGAGGAAGAACAAGAGGACTCCGTGGTGTCACTGCTGCAGCTGTTGTCTTCCACTACCAACCGCTCTGGGATGTATTGGAATGAAGGAGTTGGAGGCATGGTGAGAGGAAGGTCATCTTCCTCCAAGGTAAACCCGAATGGACAGCTCTTGTCCTGTCCACTCTGCTCCGGCTGGACCTCACCTCGGTCCTCAAACTCCTGAAGCTCCTCTGGAAGTTCTGTTTGGTCCTCTGGTGTTAGTGTTTCATCTTGGAGTCTCCTTTCCAGTCCAAGTCTCATGACAGTGTGGATATAATGGGTCTGCACACGTCTGGAGTCAAATTCGAAGCGTCCCTGAGTGTTTCCACAGTTGTCTTTAGTGCAGCCACATGGGAAGTTGAAGCGGTCCACCTGTGTGTCAAAGATGGTAGGGAGAGAAAATGAGAAATCACTCAAAAACAACAGAATTTAACAATCACTGAGAACAAATGTCTGCCCCAAAAATCTAACTAATAAACTTCCCACACAAATTTCAGATACTGAAAAAAGAAGCATTAACCTCACAGAATGATGTGCTAGTATATAATGAATGTCAAGGAGACTTGTGTGCTTTACGCTCCTGTCATACATCTGTGACTTTTGGAGTTAATACAATTAAAACAGGATTGAAAATGTTATAAATAAGATGTTAAAAGCATTAAACATATTGTTTATGGTTAAGGGTTAGGGTTTAGGGTTAAGGTTTAGTGCGCTTTATGTAAAATTGTGTTTAATGAGTGTTATAGGTCACATGGCTGGAGTTAAGATCATGACATTGGCATTGTGGGTCAGAACCAATATTTATTCAGTGGAAAGACAAATTAAGCCTAATCTACACGTGGACCAAAAAAATTGTAATGTAGATTTTGCTTACATTTTACAACATATTTAATGCCATTTCATCAATACACTCGCTGAAAAGACTTCTACGATGACTGAACATTTTGTATTTCTATGTTCTTTATTTTCTTGTAGTTTGAACATAAAGTTTCAAAACACCTCTGTGATGCGTCTTGGACCAGTGTGGCTATACATACAGTGACTTTTCACTTCCTCTACATTGTGCAGTGTGTCCCAGTTTGACGTATATATACGTGTAAGTATGATAAAGTGTTGTACCTGGCACTTGATGCCTGCCAGACTGCATGCACATGTCTCTGGCTCACAGAAGCCCTGGCAGTCACATCCACAAGCCTCTCTGGAGAGCCGTAGGGCGTGAAGCTGCCTCTTCTCCTCCCTGTCAATGGACTTCACTCCAGCTGCCTGGAGGAGGGCTTGCCGCTGTTTGGAAGAGAATGGCTGAACAAAACCTCCATCCTCCAGTTCAGCGTCACTAATGTGGATGTCAGCGTTTTCATCTGGGACTTGATCCACAGTGAGCCTATCTGCTTCCCGCTGGTCGATGGCCCCACTAGTGATCAGCTGGAATCAACATAACATATAAAATAAGAAAACTGCTAAAAGAATGTGAGGTACAAATTATAAGAAACCAAGAGAACTTACTTTATGTTTCAATGCCTCGAGCCTCTCTGCTCTCAGCCTTTTTCTGAGCCTCTCTTTGCGCCTGTGTCGTTGTTCTAGTGCATACTCTGCCACAGTGTACCTTTGGAGAGCACCGTGCCTCCGTACCATGCCTAGGGTGGCACCTCCTCTGCTGGGCACACTGATGAAGCCCTGGCATCGCGGGAAACTGAAAACTGTCACCTGGTCAAAGTGCACATTGCTCTGACCCTTCTCAAACTTTGGCCTCTTCAGGATGGACCGAACTGTTAGTGTTAGGAAAACAGAGAACAAAAATATCAAATGAATTGAAGATCTGTCTGGTGCACTCATAATCTAGTGCTTTAAATCTAAACATTAAACAACCATAACAATATATTGTGAAAGCACACATCTGTCAGAGCAGTCCAACTCTAAGCATTTATTTATAAAAAGTAGAAAATCACTCTGTACCACATGATGGGATTTTGGTCTTATTTGAAGGACGACACTATGCATACTAAAGTATTTCTGCCTACAAGCAGTCCTAACCTGGTAGGGACCACCAAGAGATGGTTTACAGACAGAAGCAATCTATAGACGAAAAGATGATTTGGACCAAAATATTGGGGTTGACACCCTTAACAGAAACAAGGGATGTGTGTAATGTCTAACAGTATGTCAGGTTTAAGTACTTCATTCATTTTATCAAATTATACAGGACTTCAAGAGATGTCTTAAAGAAAGTTTATTTCTTAAAGCTTACATTAGTCACACAGGTATACACATAAATCCTACAGTTTTATTTTGTTAGACTTCATAGATACATGCCAAGTACTACTTTAATCCACAGCAGCAGGATATTTAGTCCTTATTTAACTACTTTGAAACAATTCTAAGCTTCTTGAATAATATGAAGCCTGAACTCTAAGATACTGCAGATTTGTGAGTGGCCACTAGGGGACACACTACAGGTGCTTCAGTACGTTGACTGAGGTCAATAGTTGACCATACTGTACATGTGGAAAGGAAATACCAAGCAAGAAGTGTGTTGCAACAATGGACAGTAACAGCATTACACAGTGAGAAAAAACTAAGTGCCTGACTGCTGTTATGTGAAGGTTTACCACAATGTTATTACTCTCTTATTGACAGTTAGCTCTCCAGTATCCATCAGGTTACTGTTTAGTGTAACAGTTTGACTCCAACTAATTGTCTGACCTTCACACATAACTGAGGCTGAACTCTAGCTGCAAAAGTCAGTAAACAACTGTGACCCACTCAGCCCCGGCTGAATACTCTACTAAACCTTGTACTTACAATACAGGGCATGATTGTCCTGTCCAAAAGCATACTATAAACTTTGTGAAATCTCTCTAATCCTCTGTTTGTTTGCACGTAAGTGTCTGCATTGTGTGCAGCTCTTTCTCTCCTCTGGCTCTGCCTACTTCCTCCTCCCTGTCCTCTTGTTTTCTCTGTGTTGGACCATAGCCTGGAGGACTGCCTCTGGCTGTAAGTGCCTCATTCAAGATACTCTGGATTATTGTCCTCTTGGACATCCTGTTTCTGCTCTTTTAACACTTTCTCCCATGTGCATGTTGTTGTTGTTGTCGTCAATCTGTTTGTTTCCTTCTCCTGCCTTTTGTATGCTGGTGTAGTTTGTTTCTCCTTCCTGATCTTTATAGGACAGACAAGGTTATGTGGCTCAGATTTTATCTGTTTGCACTTAGGAGTAGCTAAATATCTTCCTGGATCTACGTGTCATGTGTTTTTACAGTCTGTGCATAATTGTGTTCAAATTCAAATGAGCACCATTGCATGTCTAGCGATTCTGGGTGGGATATCCCTCCTCTGTTGCTCTTCCTTTTTTTTATCCATTAAAGGTTATTCCGGGGAAATTTTCATGGTATAATTAGAATGGTTGCGAGAATGGTTTAAAACTGCACCATGTAGGCTGTGCATCCAGTCGCAGTGAGAGCTAAGATGTGCAGCTTTGTGACATCTGAATAAAGTCATTTGATATTAGTTGTTTAAAGAGACCCTGCTATTCAAATACAGTCCACAACTTGCTATTGTTTAGGCAAATGATCTTCTACACAACCGGGCGGACAGTCCAGAGCCAATCATTTTGTATGTACTATCTGGAACGGCCCTAAGATTAACGTTTTCATATCAGTCAGTCATAACTGAGCTGCTGCTGGGTGATAAGAGACACTCCTATAAAACACTGATGGGAAAACGGACAGATAAGGAAGAGGTTTGCATTATTTGAAAGGCAGGGGGAAAAAAAAAAGGTCCTCGGCTTTGGAGACTTACTAGGCAAACGGTTGGGTGAAGAAGGACTGTGAGGTGTGAAATCTCGGTTTTCACATGAGCTGCTCTCCCCTTCGGACTCCCACTCTGAGGAGGCAGGGGAGGAGAGAGAGGATGGAGGAGGAGAGGAGGAGGAGGAGGAGGAGGATGGGGAGTAGCAGGGATCTTCATCTACCTCTGCAAACTTTCTCTTGACGATGCCTCTCATTGTTTGGCTGTGGCAGTTCATATACATTCTGCATGAACACAAAGGAAAGAGGGACATTGGTTTAAATAATTAACGCACTGTGGAAATAAATGCTCACACCAACGATCTAAGAAAGACCATGTATGGACATTATGTAAATCATTGAATTAATAACGCACTAACAATTCAGGAACACAGTGACGTGTGCTCTGAGTTTATTTAAGACACCAAATTTACACAGCAGCACCTTTTGAAAATGCCAGCTGGAGGAATAAGCAGTGTTTCCTGTCGAAAGCTGTACCTCTGCTGGTTGAGCCGGTTTCAGGCTACAAGTTTGTTTAGGCTAATTACATCTTGATAGTGACAATCACACAAAGTGATGTTTCAGGAGTGAGCAAATACGAACGGGAACCCTGCTTTCCCTCACAACCAGCTGTGCACTTTAGGGAGTAAAAAAAAAAAAAACAGCAGCTCTTCTTCTTTTCCGTACAGAGTAATTAACATTCCAGTGATTCCTCAAGTTTTTTCTGAAGAATACATGGAAACGGACCGGCCAATGGTTGCGCTCTAAGGGCCGGGGGTGTAAGTGGCGCAAGTGGCTGCTATTTTTGGATATGACCACAGAGAGTAAATCCAAGCACGAGTTATTGGAGGGTAACAAAACTTGGATAGGGTTTATAAAACTACAGAGGAGAATAGTGCTGAAAAACAGAGCTATGTCAAAAAATCTAATCTATTATGCACAGCTTGATTTAAAGCATCAAGCCATTTAAATCAGCAGTGACTTCTGACTGTCTAATTTACAGCTTCATTTGTGGCTGCAAAAACTGCAAAAAAAACCAAAACATTTTCAGTCGTCAGTCAATGCTAGCTGAACCATAATATGTCATTAAACAAAGAAAATACACAGTAGAATTTTGCATAATTCAAAACGCAACAATTGAAAACTCTTAAATAGTGTAAATAAGCAAACCCAATATTTACATTTGGAAAAGTTTTGACATTTGTTTCCATTTAGATTCAGGGTGTAGACTTTCCCAACGGTCGCAACCTTGTCGTAAACACATTAAGATCCAGTAAGTAACAGTAGCACAACATCTAACCAGAATTTAGACCAAATTTCCCTGAAGTCCCAGAGAGAACATTGGGGAAAAGGCAAGTCATTGAAAGGAGTTCAGCATTTGCATACACCAGGCAAAACATTGACATTTCTGACTGTCGACCGCGCTGACATGCCTTATCCCGTCCCCAATTTACACACAGTGGAACAGGGTCCACAATACGCGAGGCTTCTGCAAACACCTTGAACCAGTGAGGATGTGTGCCTGTGTGTGTGTGTGTGTGTGTGTGTGTGTGTGCGCGTGTGCACTCAGACTGAGCAACTTCCTGGATCCATCAGCAAGTATGAGGCGAAACAAGAGACAGCTGATCCTCTGGTGCTATTACACTGTTTACACATTGGAGGTGCTACATGAAATAATTTATCTACATGGCTGTTAAATGTTCCTAGAGATAAAATGACTGATTAAATAATCACTGTTGCCTCTTATCTGTCAGGATGGAAAGGCTCCACTGTACATGTAGGTACCCTCTGAGACCACATCAATAATTTAGAGGATCAAAGCAGCAGCTGCGCCAAATACACGTGCGCGTTCACGTGAAAGAGGAAGGTGGATATACTGTATTAATATACTAAAGTGGTTAACAATATGTGTATATATATATATATATATATATATTTCTTTTTTTTTGTTTGTTTTCTCGACACAACTTGAAAAACGAACTACCGTGTCGCACAGCAAGGTCACAGTTGTGTTGGGACACCCGTTAAATCGCCGCAGGAATGCTGCGCGGATGTGACACGGGGTTTTCATTGGACGAGCGCAGGAGTAGTTTCCTGTCGGGTGAAATGGCAGGCATTAGGCAGCTGACCTCTTCACCTCTCGCGGAGGGAGACGCGCGCACGGCGAACATGTCAGCCACAATGACAACACTGTTAGCCGCTGCACGGCAGAAACACTCGAGACTGCAGTCTCGTTTAATCCGGAGCAAACTTCCACCGCACGCTCCGGAGCACACAAACACACACTCTCTCCTGTCTCACATACACACACTAAGTCAGAGTCGTTGTGTTGGGAAGTTTGTGTAAACATTTGAACAATTTCTAAGCTCTCCGTGTTACCATGTACATTTAAAACGCAGTGACAACAGAATTAGCAGCAACTGCCCTGCTTATAGCCATATTTCACTAAAATATTCAGTATATAAACGTTGACATAAAATACCACAAAGCTCTTATAGAGTATAAGTTAAACAACTAAAACTTAATGACAGAAGCCTTTGTAAATATTATACGTATTATTCGTTAAATTACTCACCAAGAAGTAAAAGGCAACATAATAAAAGAGAGTGCTGAATTTGACACGGAGTTATGGGTCTTGTCCGTGCTCCAGCCAGCTGAGCATTGTGTTTATGTGAAGCTACACAGGAGTACCAGTGTGAACGTGAGAGGACTGGCTGGAAGCTCCCAAAGACACAAAGCGTAGCGACAAGATAGTTCACTCCACACGAGCTACAAGAAACTTCGCACCTGCGCATAACTGTCTGCATAGCTAGCTAATCAGTTAGTCCGCTTCATGAAACATCAAGAGCGTTTTAATTTCATTGATTTAAATACATATCACGATGTTTGGCCTCGAAATAAACTGTTATAACGGCGTTTTTTGATCAGTTTACGTGTAACAATTAATACATTTTTAATATTTATCCTATGCTGGGATATCTCCATACATTTACCTAAACATTCAGCATCGCTCTTAGCTTAATATCGATTTTGGCCCTAGGATCTCAACGCTATGACCAACAAAACCGGAAGTAATTGAGTGTGTCTACTCTTGCTTCTCACAACTGCTCTCTGCAGCTCCCCTGTCTGTCTTGACGCAGACGGTGACACAGGCAGAGGCGGGACACGCTCATGACTCTCCACTGCCCACAGATTCCTGTCTGTTGTGTTCACACTGTTCTGTTACCACTAGAGATGTGGTGGAAAATAAATAACCTTTAAACCTGCATCTGATGATTATTGTCAGAAGGCAATCAGCCAGCATTATGCACGAGACAGGACACGTGTCTTGGAGTTGTTTATGTTTACAGCTGTAGTGCGTAGCTACTTCAGTCAGTTTTCGTCTATTATTATTAACAGACAACCAGTTATATTTGGAGACATGGAAAGTAATGGGAAGTAAAGTTAAATTAAAATGAAGTTCAGTAGTATTCAAATTTCATGACAGTGCCTATTATTTCTTTCAAATCCTTACATGGCCTTTGCTTCCAGCTGTCTGTTTTTTGTGCCTGTGTAAACCTGTGTAAAGTTTTAAAAATGGTGATCAGAGACTTACCTTTAATAAGTCTCTCCACAGGTGAACCACACGCCTTGCCATTCATGCTATTTTACTGTAATATGAATCCTGTAATTTTGTATTCGGGCACTCCCACTGCTGCATCGTAGAGATGCTGTAGATGGACGGGATTATGGATTTAGGTGTAAAGCCTCTGCCTCTTCCACTGCTGTCAAGCTACACTCCTCAACGACAGATGTGGTCAGTGATTATAAATTTATCTATGTACACATAAACACACACACTATCCAAATTGAGAGTTTTTACATCAAGAGGACTTTGAGTGAGAAAAAGTAAAAGCGGCTGGATTAACATTCCAGCGTCTCTGCTTTTAAAGATAATCACAGGCTACTCTGCGTGCCCAACTGGGAGGCAAATGAAGCTCAGTGCTGAGGGAGACAGACAAACAGAGCGTTAGGTTAACAGATGGACAGAAAGATGAGCAGAAAAAGGG
>JASGAT010392391.1:0-10713 GCA_030220025.1 Chelon auratus | reverse complement strand
ATGAGAGTCAGAAGAAGAGTGGGAACAAGATTCAGAAAAAGAAGAATATTGAGAAGAGTCATAAGAAGAAAAGAAGAGTGGGGAGAATAAGAGGAAGAAGAAAAAGAACAAGAGTCAGATAATGAAGTAGAGCCAGAAGATGAAGAAGAAGAAGAAGAAGAAGAAGAAGAAGAAGAAGAAATAAAGTCAGAAGTAGGAAGAAGTAGTGTCTGAAGAAGAGTTGAAAAAATAAGAAGAAAGGCCAGAAGAAGAAGAATGTGAGTCAGATGAAGACTCAGAAGAAGTGTCAGAAAAAGAAGAAGAGTCAGAAGAAGTCAGAAAAAGAAGACAAAGGGCCAGAAGAAGAAGAATGAGTCAGAAGAGGAGAAGGAGGAAGAAGAAGAGTCTGAGGAAAAATAAGAGCAAGATTAATCAAAAGATGAATCAGAAGAAGAGTCAGAACCACCAAATTAAATCGGTGTTGATGGGGTTAAAGAGAGTTAGCGACAATTAATACTAAACATAGGTTTGATGCAAAGACAAGACTAAACTGCTGAGAAGATTTCCAGAAAATACAGTTAAGCAAAACTGTGGAGACTGTGTGTGTTTTTCTGCATTATGCTGACAGGTCTGTCGGCATATTGCGCTGACGGCGTGTTTGAATGTGTGAGTCATCCTCCTCAGACCGGACAGCAGGAGGAATGTGAATACATTAAACTCCACGGTGTTTGTTACAGACGCAGCATCGCGGTCGACTTCATCTCTGACAGACTGAAACTTTCACAATAACACAAAACACTTAGAACACACACACACACACACACACAGCAGGAAGAGGTTTGACCTGACATGAGCAGAGCTTCCCTTCAGGATGGGCTGCTCTGCTCGGCTTCATGGAGCTGGACATGAACAGAAGACGGCTGTGTGACAGTGTCAGTGTCATGGGAACTAAGATTATTCTGGAGGAGTTGTTTTTCTTTTCAGATGGTTTGAATAAATTTATTTTCTTAATGGAAACCAACTGTGGAAACTGAATCCAATGAGGAATAAAGAGGAAAGATCACATAGCACACATTTTTGTTGTTGTATATGAACCTCAGACTGCAAGAAATGGCTAATTAGTTTTCTCAAACGTGCATTTCTGTTTTCAGTTTAATTTCAGCTCGACATCTGTTGGATTCATCTGATTAATTTAGGACGTTGGCACAAATGGAACCATTTTATTTTAATCCAACGTTGCATTTCCCTATTAGACAGAGCAGTGAAACAACACAAGCAACTATAAGGACGACAGGAGTTTTGATGTCGGGGTTTATTAGCATGATTCACACGTTTAGATTTCATTATGAGTCGTGTTTCAACACGTACAAAGAAAAGTCACCTCTGCATGCAACTGTATCGTCCTCCAACTAATCAGACCAACGTCTATGACTAATGTTCTCTCCATCACCACATCAAGCCATGCCCCCAAACGATCTGATTGGCTGGGCAGATATTTGCAGGAGCAGAAACAGTTCCCGACGGAGAGACTCCAGATAAACTTTACAGAGATCTAGGTTTTACAGATCTGATTTTAATTAAACCTGCCTTAACCCATTCAGACCGGATCACGCATCTATGCGTAGTTACCGTTAAGGCCGGCAAACGCGTCTGTGTCATTTTGAGCGTTGTCCTCTTTTTCGAGGCACATGGTTATATGCACTGTGATTGGCTGAAATATTCTTGGGGTGAGTGACAGAGATGCTTAGGGATTTTATTTAAACTCATGTGACTAATAAAACGCTTTGTGATTGGTCGAAATAAGCCTACACGTGGAGAATGTTTTGGTCGAAAATTTTAAACACCGTGCTAGCGATTCGTCACGGCTGACTCAAGTGAAGGAAGTGATATTGACGAAGTAACTGAAAAAATAGATCTTTACTGATTTTCAAAATTTTAAAAATGTTTGGTGTTTATTGTTTTTTAAAAAAATGCATTTGAAGATTATGTCCTATCAAGTCAGTCAAGTTGAAAGCCAAAGAAGTAAGCTGTCAAATGCTTTCTATCTCATGTTTTTATCTGCTACAGAGCCTGAGAAGTTTAAGTAAGCGTTGAGATATTCTGAAAAACCTCAGGTTTTGAGAGGGGGTTTACAGAAGAGTGTTTAGGCCTGAATGGGTTAATCTGTGCAGACAAATTTGTGTTTTTAAATCTGGATGTTTACATCAGTACTTTGACAATAACCAATGAGAGAAAGAAGCCTACGAGGACACGGAGCGGCTGACGGCGTTGTCATGCAACTGTAAACATTCAAGCAGTCTAGGCAAACGTTAGCTAGCATGCTACTACAGACAGGTACTAAAAAAAAGACAGTTATAAGAGTTGTTTGAGCCTCCCTGATTGCTTCCAGGTGCATCAGTCTCAGGTTTGTTTATATCTGTCAGATCATGTCAGGTGATGCATCCAATGCTTCCTGATTACAGCTTCAGACCTTCTAGTCCATCACACCATTTATTCCACATTAGAAAAGACGACACGTGTCGAGGTACGTTGCAGATAAAAACGTCATTTTATTATTTATCTAACCTTCTTCATCAACTCCTCGCTGTGCTGCTAAGAGCCACGTAACGAGGAGAGCGAGGCTGAAACAATGTGATGTAGCTCAGACTAGATCAAAGCTGGAGAGGAGGAGGAGGAGGAAGAGGAGGAAGAGGAGGAGAAGAGGGGGAGTGAAAAGGACAGCGTTGCATAAAGATTTTACCCCATCGGATGATAAGAAAACGCTGAGTCAGTATGAACAGGCTTTACTCAGCGATGGGGAGAGAGGCCGGATGAAAGCACAAGGATGAGAGGAGGAGACAGGAGGAGGAGAGAGGGAGAGAAAACTAGGGTAAAGAGACAGATGGAGGACAAACTGAAGACAAAGACGGATGCTGTGTCCTGTTTCTTCTTTATTCAGTCTCTGTGCACGTAGCAGTAGTTCAGCCCTGAGCTCAGACGTCTCCATCGTGTTTCTGTTTTCAGATTTGGATGGTTTCCACAGGTTTACTGCATCGCTGGGCTCTGACATTAAGGAAACTCACATTAAATGTAAAAGCCTTCAAGCAGCAGGTTTGTCATTTTTTCCTGGCATCGACCCTTTTCATCAGTTAAACGGATCTCTGCGGCGACCGAGCTCCAGGCCTTCAACGTTCAGAAGTTTCCAGAAGGACAAACAGCAACAACACACGCCACCTTCAGAAACTGCAGCAGGCTAAACCGGGCTAGCTTAGCAACGGTAAGGCTACAAAACAACCCACAATGCAACACTGTAAAGAGCGATAGATCTGAAGAGGGACTTGACTGATTTGATTCAAGTCAAAACAAGCTGACTGTAAAGTCAAACTCATGTCGCCACTGGTAAATGCTTCTAGTTTTTGTGCAGCTACTCCTCTCTCGTCATACTTCTTAAATCCAATCAGCTCTCAGCTTTTGGATTTCTAACCTCGTTGAGCGGTTTTGTAATATTTGTTGAGGGTCTAATGAGGAGATGCAGCATTCATTTGAAAAATCGATCTGAGAATTTTATCCCATCCCTAACTAATCGGGTTTTAGCGAAGCCTGAACTTTAGTAGTAGTAGTAGTAGTAGTCGGACACAAACCATGAGACGTCAAAGCGTCTTCTTCTGTTTTAATGGTGGTTGGATAGCGTCAAAGAAAGACGCTCCAGAAGTGGAAGAAGACGAATGAGAGTGAGAAGAATAGTCGTAAGAACAAGAGTCATAAGAATAAAAAAGAAGAGTGAACAACGGTGAAGAACAGTCAGATAAAGAAGAAGAGTCGGAAGAAGAGTCGGAAAAAGAAGGAAGAAGAAGAAGAAGAAAAATGAAGAAGAGTCAGAAGAAGAAGACGATGAAGAAACAGAAGGGCCAGAAGAAGAAGAAGAAGAAGAGTCAGAAGAAGAGTCGGAAAAAGACAAATAGTCAGAAGAGTTAGAAGAAGAGTCGGAAGAAGAAGGAAGAAGAGTGTCTTCCTGATTTGATTCAAGTCAAAACAAGCTGACTTATCATGTCGTTACTGGATCCAGAGATTTTTGGTATTTGCTTCTAGTTTTAGTTTTCTGGTTTCTAGTTTTAGCAGCTTCTCCTCTCTCTTCTGTACTATTTGTTGAAGGGTTTTGTGAGACTGCAGTGAGATTTCTAATGAAGAGATGCAGCATTCATCTCAGATTTTTATCCCATCCCTTACTAAAACATCAGAAATTCAACTTTAGGACACAGGAAGCATTAAGGTTTCTCTAATTTCTCTCCTTACATCACAGAAATCAAGTTTCCCTGTAACTTGGTCTCCTGACTGGACTCAGAGCTCTACAGCAGGACAGGAGCAGTAACCTGGGATCCTCTCTCAGAGCTCAACCTGACCGTCTCTACTGTTACCACAGCGTTAACACAGACAGAGAAAGAGCTGGAGGCTGTTTTATCGGCAGCCAGCAGAGTCCAGCCTTCCCTCCGCCTCCAGCTGATCTCTATCTTGTCGGATTTAATGTGAATAAAGTTCACGCCGTGTGACGAGTGTGTCCGAGTTCAAACTCTGGTCAGTCTGCGGTGTGTTTGTTGATCGTCTGTTGAGTCGAGCCACGCTGGAGACTCTGCAGCGGCAACAACAAACACTGTTGTTCTCTTCCTCGGCGGAGACAGACAGCTTTGTTCTGGGGCTTTATGCAAACTCACAGAGAATGAGAAGTCAACCAGAAACCTGAGTCTGATCCACGGCAAAGAGTCAAAGAGACGTTTTATTACAACAAGAATGAATCCTAAGATTTACAGACACATTCACCTGACACTAGTCCAGGCCTGATTAGTCTGGAGGACTTTGCTTTTAAAACCAGAAACGAAAACTAGAGAAACAACTGTTATTACATTTTTATTGTAATTTAAGTCAAAACCAATGAAGCAGGAAGTAGTCTAAGTGGTTTTATACGAATCTAAAAACCACTGCTTTCTACTTCACTTCTCTTTCTGTTTTTATATATAAAAGGACTATTTTTTTTTATTTTTGACTCTAAAACAAAACTAGAAATACCAAAAAGTAGATGGATCTGAAAGCTCAGCCTTATTAAAGGTGACTCTCATTTAAGTCCAGTAAGAACAAGAAGACGTTTCACTGCTTTCAGAGACGAGTCAGAAAGTAAAACCCGAGAAAAAGCAGCGCTGATCGATCCTCATCCTCATCCTCATCCTCCTCCTCCTCCTCCTCATCATCATCATCATCATCTCAAACCGAGTGATTCATGCCGGGCTAAAACCCTGGGTCGCTCTGAGTGTGAACACGACCTTGAAACCAGAAAACTCTGGATTTAATCTGAATCAGTGGATTTTTCATTTTCTGTCCAACTATAGCGGCTGTGTTTGGGAGATAAAAGCAAACGTAGAGGGAAGCCAGAGCAAAGAGAACATGGGCTTTATGTGAGGAGAAAATAAAGATAGCAGGAGGCAGAGATGGAGGGAGGGAGGGAGGGAGGTAAGGAGGGAGGGAGGGTGAGTGAGATGGAAAGACAATTCAATTTCCTCCTCGTCATCAGAGATGGGCGATACGGCCCAAACTGAATTACCTCATCTCCAACAGAACAGGACGTTGTTTGAATGTATTTGTTAATGTAAGTGAGGAGCAGGAAGCAGCCGGTGTAATGCTGCACTGAGTCAGGATCGACCCCACCCAACCCCACCCAACCCCACCTGGAAGAGACGTCCACGGGCATCACAACTCAAACAGGATCAGTTTTATCACCTACATCTGTGTAAAGAAACTCAGATTCATCCACAGCTTTATGTTTTCGTCTTTTTCAGACTTTGGTTCATAATAAAAACTATTTTTATGATTAAAACCTGACGTGATGAACGCATGAATGCACCACGGAATAAAATCTTCTAGATCTGCTGCCACACATCTCATCCATCTCATCATCCTTCTTTAGTTCTTCTGATCATTTAGAGCAGCCACATCTGGACGTTCCACTCAAACATCTGTCCAGACTTGGATTCATAACACAGCGTTCGTCATTCTGGATGAAAAGAGGCAAAGCAAAGAAAAACTAAACTCTTTAAACAAACAAAAACACATCTGTAAAATCACAGAGACGCCGATCCACGCTGGATTAAAGCCCTATTCACACGGGACTAGTTTTATCTGAAACCTCCGGTAATTTGTAAAAATTAAAATTACACCTCAAATGTTTCTCCTAACACAGAGGTCCTGAGATAAAACTAATCCAGTGTGAATCAGCATCTCTGTGATTTTTTTGGGGGGGATTTTGTTTGATTCTCTACTTTTTTCTGGCTCTTGTCTCTTAAGAATCATGAAGGTTGTAAATCAAAGTGACGCTGCCTCTGGATTTTCCATCTCTTCTCTCCTGAGCTACAGACAACAGCTTAAAGGAGAGTGTGTCCGGATCAATCCCTTCCCCTCAGAGGGCTCACGCTATGGACTCACGACTTAAAGAACAATCCCCCCGTTCTTCCTTTTCCTCTCGGCACCGATCGCTCTCCTTTGAGGTGACGACTCCTTCTCCTTTAGAATCACCTCAGAATTAAAACCGCCGCTCGTCATTAAACGTTTTCCCCCGCTGCAGACAAATCATTTCTAGAATTATTCCTCCTGTTTGATGAGCGTCCAGGTTCATTAAAAGTCTTTGGCTTTAATCAAACTCTAATGGCAGAGTTAATGGCGTCTACTGAGCGGCTGCCGGAGCACAGATGTGTCGTTGTATTTTCAGCGTACATCTTGAATAGTTCAATAAAAACCAAATGATGAAACATGCCATTAGTGGAGGAGACACACAGAGAGAGAGAGACGAAGCCAACAAACAGCCTGAGGCCACTGAAGAGCCTCTGTCTGTTATTCTGAGAGGTTGGAACAGATTTCTAAGTTTTCCAGAGCAGCTACTGGAACAGAATCACTATGACGACCAACGAGGCTTTTACAGCTTGCGTTTTAATTTAGTGGGTTGGAGCTTTTATGGTTATTAAGCTGATTAAAAGATACAGCTGGTTAGAAATAAACTGTGATCTGCATCCTCTGCTGTTCTGACCCACGTTTCACCTCACGCCTCTTCCACGCGATGATCCGTGGAGACTCCGCCGGCTCTCATCATCTCGCTCCCAACGATCAGATCCACACGACCAAACCTCACGGTGGAGTTCAGTGTGAAAACACCGTGCAGCTTCATTTAATCTTTAAAACCACCTCCACAGATACGATCATAGCTGCAGGTACAAACAACGGCTCCTCCACCAAGAAATATAACTCAGACATAAACGCTCCAGAAAAGAATTCAATTAAAAACTCACCGTTACATGAACGATGGGTCGAGCTTCAACTGATACATAGAAATAAAATAACTTTACATCAACTGGATCCAACCAATCAGAGACATTTAACTCGTTAACGTTACTGTTATTCTTCTGTCCATCACCACATTAAGCCCCGCCCCCAAACGATCTGATTGGTGCAGCAGATCTTTGCAGGAACAGAGTCAGTTCCCAACAGAGAGACTCCAGATAAACTTCACACAACAAATAACCTTGTTAACCTCTTTCATTCCTTCCTTCCTTCCTTCCTTGTTCCCTTCTTTTCTTCCTTCCTTGTGTCTTCTCATCCCTTCCTCCCTTCCATCTTTCCTTCCTCCCTGCATCTCTTCCTTTGTTTCCTCCCTCCTTCCTTCTATCTTTACATCATCCCTTCCCCCTTCCTTCTTGTCCTCCCTCCCTTCTTCCCTTCAGTCTTTGCATCCTTCCATCCTCCCTTCCTCTCATATTTTGTTACATCCCTCCTTCTTTCTGTATTCCTCCTCTCCCTCCATTCCTCTTTCCCTCATTCCTTCCATGCATCCTTTCCTCCCTCCTTCCTTGTCTCTTTTTATATCCTTCCTTATTCACCTCCTTCCTTACATCTTTCCATCCTCCCTTCCCCTCTTGTTACCTTCCTCCTTCCCTTCCTTCCCTCCCTCCTTCAATCTTTCCTTCATTCCTTCTATACTTCCTTTCCTCCCTCCCTCCATCCCTTAAGAAATAAAACCCTTCCAGTCTTATTAATCCTCTATCAGCTGACACCAGTCACAGTGACAGTGATTGTTGAGGAACTAACTTCATCCGTCACATGTTTTTAAGGCAGCAACACAACAACCTGAAGAGAATCCCTCTGACCCAACGAGGTCCTTGGTGTCTGACTTCTGTGACAGCGCTGAGAGCTGAACATTAATATATCTGTTCTAACTTTCTGAGTTTGTGTTATGTTTCATGTCTTATGCTGGTGACAGGCCGCGGTTACTCAGGCCGGACGCCCTTGGATGCTAGGAAGTGATCCGTATATAGGTCACTATTGATCAGGGAGAAGGGTGGAAATCAATGGGGAGTGAAATTCTCCTGGGAAGCAAACGTAAAGCGGTGGATATATACTGTAACGTCAGCTCTGTTGCTAGGGAAGGTTCACACACAAAACTAAAAGATAAAGATGTTTAGTGGATGTTGCCAGGCTGTGAGATGCTGTTGATCTTTAAACTGGACAAAAAAACAACACCTGAAGCTGCGGAAGACGAGTTCTCTTCAAAATGCATCTCTAACAGACACAGGAAACCGACCCTGTGTCGTTTATTCCTGACTCCACCTTCTCCAACAGATAAAGACTTTACTAGCGTCCTCTGAGTGGCATTTAAAGGACTACTTGCGGATACAGGATACTTTCAGACGTCTGCTGTGAGAGCGAGTCGAGGCACTAGCTCACAGTGAGACCTGAAGACGAGCCGGGGGGNCTGCCCGAGGATGAGTCCTGTGGCGCAGGAACAAATCTAGAGAAGGATGTAAAGTTGGATGAACTTTCCTCTCGTCTTATTTCCACCTACACCTGATCTACATATGCAGGTTTTTATCAGGACGACCCAACAGCTGTCCTCGGAGTCAGATTTAAATGCTGCAGCGTGACACAAACGCACACAATGTGATAAGAAGGCCACGTCTTTCCTCTAATAATTAATGCCTACAGTACAAATCAATGCAGTGCGGTGTGATGGATGGTCAGCAACATAATGCACAGAGAGAAAAACACTTTCAAGATACTCAGGGAGGGAAGAGAGAGGAGCAGTAACGGGATCTCCTCCTGAACTGATCTGGTCGATAGAGATCACATATCTGCTGAATCTGACTGACCCCAGATCTGTGGCTGCAGCCAGAGCTCCCGGCGACTCGGTCCAGGCCACAGCAACAACCAGAAGGAGAAATAATAATTGGAAGGCTCCAGGTTGGACAGGACAGGACGGCAGGGGCTCACAGCTGGAGATAAAAGCCAGAACGAGACGAACAGGGAGTGAAAGAGTGGAGCTAGAAAGCGTTGCAGTGACCCCGTTAGTGTGATCGATGTGCAGCATTAGGTTTTAGACCAGGAGGAGGCCGGTGGGTCGGCTCAGACCTAAAACCATACATCACTTTAACACAGAGCGTCGCTGCCTGGCTGCATTAAAGAGGCAATAGCTCACTCTGTTAATTAACAGCCATTCATTTGAGTGTGTGCTTACCAGGCATAAAGCTTGAGGCAGACCTAATAAAACCAAAGTAAAGCAGCGTTTTCTAAATAAGCCGCCGAGCCGTCAATAATCTGACCGACAACATTTCCTGTTAAAGTTGTAAAGTAGACCCAGATACAATAACTGGTCCAACAGAAACACACTCCTTCATGTGTACTTTGTGTTAGACACGTCAGAGAGACATGATCAACAGCTGTGCACCATAAGAAACAACTATATGACGTTTTATTTTTTTAATTCCTATGTGACAATAAAAACAAGGTGAGTTGGTGTCTTAACTGCACGAAACAACGTGTGAAGACTAAATGTTGGGTTGTTGACATTTGTGCAAACATAGATCAGAAGGAGTAAATGTCACTTACTGTAGTTTTATAAATCACAAATATGCTTCACATGAAGTTATTTATGTTGTTATAACTGTTAATATAATAAGCTGGGGAGGGCAGCTACACACAGTTTGAATGGGCTTCCAATGAAACTCAAGATTTTCTAGTGGTTTCTGACACATGTGACCTTAGTCCTGGGTCAACATGTTATTGTGATGTACAGCTGATAATATGACTTGAACTGAAAAGCATTTTGTGTTTACACGGCCTCCGTCATGAGCTCACGAGTTCAGCAGAAGAATACTGGCACCTAAATTAGACCAGAAACCACAAACTACTGTTCCAGCAAAAACTCACCGTGTCTTATTTCATCGTTTGCATCAATTTTAGCAACAAAAACATTCTTTGCAATCAACTTGCTCTGTGTACAAGTACAAGACAACATTAACTAGTATGTCACGGGGCTACATTATTTACATTATTTACATTCTGTGAGATGGTACGAATGAAACTCCCACAAAGCTGGAGGAACGTGGACTCAGTCACACAACAGTCACGGTATCTCAGATGTAAATCGAGCGTTTCATTTCCACTTAGCTCAGTTCACGGTTTTATTTATGGAGCTATAAAAAAAAAAGCTGAAATATATGAACCCACACACACACACACACACACACACACACACACAGAGAAGGAAAAGCCAATGAAAACTCCTTTATAATTAGAACTTCCTGTTGTGACTGACAGGAGGAAGTTCCGCCTCACTAGACCTCGCTAATCAATCCCTGCACGCAATCAGCTCACCTGTCAATCAAAGGCTCAGCCACAGCGCTTATCAAAGACGGGCAAAGATCAGGATGTGTGTGTGTGTTAATG
>JASGAT010392388.1:17564-36909 GCA_030220025.1 Chelon auratus | reverse complement strand
AATGATCAAAGCGGAGTTCCGCTGGTTCAGAAAGAAACAGAAGTTTTACCTCGGAAAGTCACGCGGCCCCCATTTCTATAAGGTAAACTGGTTTGACAGCAATAGGGTGTGTTTATACTGAAAGAGTCACTATTTTAGTGACTAGTAAGGCAAAAAAAAAAAAAAATGCCGATCCTTTCTTGGGATCTGCAAACATTTAATAGTCATAATTTTTAAATCGAGATTTGGAGGTTTGGTTAGTGGAGTAACATCCGTTTTGATTGTCCAGGTGGATTTGTATGAGGTGCTGGACAGCAGGGTGAAGCCATGGAGAGGAAACCTCATCACCTCCAGACTGGTGCCCCTGTACACACAGGGATGGGAAGTCTTCAACGTCACTCAAATGGTAACACCCTTTCATTTCATTTCATTTATTTAAAAACATTTTTCTGTGTTGTATTACTCTTCTGGAGAATTCTGTATTCTGTTGTTAAGTCAGTTCCACTTAAAGTCTGATTGGTGCGAGACTGCCATTTGCTCACATCATCTGATTTCTTTCGCCATGTTTTGAAGGTTTCCAAGTGGATTAGGAACAGTCAGGAGAACAATGGCATCCTGGTGGTGACCACGTTTCCTTCTGGTAACTGGATGGAGTCCTCGTCGAAGCAGAATGGAGAGCTGACTAACACAAATGCCTACCTGGTCATATTCTCAGATGATGGGAGGCCAGGAGTATCAACTCAGTCGTATCTGGGTAAGATGGCGTGGATGTTCTTCTTGTAGTCAACCTAAAACTTGCTGTTTTTTTAAGTTAATAATTTGATATTCAACAAATTTCTCTGGTTTCTGGAACCAAATACTTTTTAAAAAGATGATAGCATCCTAATCAAGTCTTTGTCTCTCAGCAGGACATGTCCAGCCTGTAGCAGCAGCAGCAGCACCCGAGCCCCATGAACACCGCAGCAGAAGACGGCGTGCATCTCCCGACTTCTTGCCCCACGGCCGCTCCCAGTCCTGCCAGCGGGTTCCCCTATTCGTTGACTTCGATGAGATCGGCTGGTCGGGCTGGATCATCTCCCCCCGCGGGTACAACGCCTACCACTGCAAAGGCTCCTGCCCTTTCCCCCTGGGCGAGGGCCTCAGAGCCACCAACCACGCCACGGTGCGCTCCATCATGCACGCCCTCAAACTCTCTAGCGAAGAAGTGGGGGCGCCCTGCTGCGTGCCTGACAGACTCCAGTCCATCAGTTTGCTATACTTCGACGACGAGGAGAACGTGGTCCTGAAGCAGTATGACGACATGGTGGCGTTAAGCTGCGGCTGTCACTGACGGGCTTTGCGTCTCCTGCACTCTTTAACACTGGAACAATGAGGGATGGGGTTTGCTTGAGTTAATAGAAACACTGTATTTTTCGTGCATATGTTTAAATATTGTATTATTTTGAGAAATAAAAGAAATGTTCCTCAACTATTAATCACAATCCTTTGCGTAGTTCCAAATATGTCACAGTTTTATTAATAAGATACCCAAAGGGCACTGCTCAGTCAAACCTGCTGCACCACCTACGATTGTTTCTTCTATTTTTTTTTTATTTTTTTTATTAATAGTAAACATTTCATGACATCATCCAGGTCAGAGGTAAGTAGGTCAATCTGCAGACCCCGGATGATGATAACAAGTAACTCTAGACTCAATGGGGAATACCACTAGCGTATCATAACAAAATATTGGTGAAATGAACGATTTTCAGATAATGCGTTATTTAGAGGCTGTGTTTCGGTGCCCCAGTCACTCCTACTATATGGATATACACGGATCTAAATATCTTCCAAAGGACTACAAATGCCACCAAAGTTATATGGGTGAGTAAACGATTGTATTTTATGCCAGAAATAAGGTCCAGGTTGTAAAAAACAGTAGTTTCCCTTTAAGTTGGAAACGTATCCTGCTTATTTAGTATTTAATGTTTTGATTAACAATGTTATGATTGATTTCTTTCAATCAGTAGATTGGTTGACCAATTTGTTTCTGACCTGCATCTCATTAGAATTTTGTCTTCCCATTTTTCAAAATAAGAGCAGAGATTAAATATGTGTGATGTCAAAGATTGGAGAAGATTTTTACGACACATGCTGATAGATTTAAAACGCATATTTGTATTTTTTTTATTTTGAGAGTTTTTGTGCTGTTTATATATGACCTGGTTCTGTGAACCTCCATAAACTGGAATAAGTTATATGGGAAATTAAAAGCCTGGCCTTACCTCTTCAATTACTTACTATATATTACGGTACAGCTGGTAAGAAAATAAAAGCAGACAACTAGTCAGATGCTCTGGTTCATTTCTGTCTCTACACTGATCAACAGGGGGCAGGGTGGAGGTATAGGTGAAAATTAGAATCCCCTCTGCAGCTGAAAATAAAGATCAGCAGTCATGGCTTCACTTTCATATTTATATTTCAGATATCATTTCTTAGAGCATTTGGTTTATCTGAGGTGCGGTGTAGTGCAGTAATACTGATTACACGTGCACAGCAAAAATATGTAGCAACTGTACTTTTTTTTATTGGAATGGATCACAGACACAAGACAGCCCTGCTTGATTCTAGTTTAGAAAAATGCCAATGCAACAAACCTGCAAAATCAATTCTCCTTCATGTCCGCAGCATATATTTAAAAAACAGTATTCAAAGTAATACCAGTTCATGCTCTTCAATGAAACTGGACGCATCAAACACGTTTAACAGGTGCAATTGTACCAAGCATGCAACATGTTTTTGAAATTTAGTTGTATGGACATGATCAGTAGAAATCAGTATCATACAAATCAAAATTTAAAGTTGGTATTTGTTTCAAGTATGTCTAATGACAACTTAAATGACAGCAAACTGTCTGGTGGAAAAAAAAGAAAAGAAATCTCAAGACAACAAACTTTGCAGGTAATAAAAGAAAAGCCATAATACCTGAAAAGTGGTGGAGACCCGATACCACTGTAATATATAACAACCCGTCAGCATTTACAATAAATAAACATTTCATCGTCTACCTTACCCTCTCTGTTTACACTTAAATACATTATGTACATGGATTGTCCATGTTCTTTTTCTTTCTTACTCTTAATTGCACATTATTTTACAGAAATCCTTCAACCCACATTCAAACCACTGCCATCATTCATCCGCAAATTCATTGTCTCAGCTGAAACTCAGTCCTCAGTGGAGGACGTAGTAGTTTCCCATAGCCGCATAGTTTCTGCGTCTCATCAAAGTTTAAGGCAAGTAAAGCAAAAGACCAAAGATCTGAGTAACCGCTTAAGCTTGAAGACCAAAAAAAAAATCCAACTTGAAACACTTTTAAATATTAAACATGTATTAGCGTTGTACTTTGCATTTCTGGGACCATTTCGGTGGCGATTTCTCCTGCATTTTATTCTGTGTAAGCAGCAGAACTGAAAAAGACCAAGGGCTTCTTTCTGGAGTTTTTTCTGGAACAATCAAACTGGCATGCTTAAAATCTTTCCAGGAACTGTAGGATAACATTACGTGAAGTTAAAGTAGGTAAATTTGTCTTAAAAAGGGTATGCCATAAAAAGAGATCACAAAACAACTCCCGGAATGCCACAAACACCACAAGTTAATAATTCAAAGCAGCGTTAGGTGAGGGTAGATTCTTTTCTTTCAGACATCCCGGCCTATCAGCTAGGACAGTCCAGCTCCTCGGTGCCTATGAACTCCCCTAGCATGTGGTCATGTTGACCGTAGACCGGCTCTAAATATGGATGTCCCTCTTTACAGTGCATCTGCCTTGACCTCTCTAGGTGCCTCTGCTCAAACTCATCCGGTTCCCTTTGAGCCGCCTGTGTGGTAGCCTTCTGAGCCATAGGAGACAGAGGCACCGGGACAAAGCCATGGTAAACAACCATGGGTGGGGTCAAGACTTCCATGGGGGATGCCTGAGGAACACCATCTGGTGGCTGGACTGGCAGCTGCACATAGCTCCCAGTTTCAGGATCGAAGAAGGTTTTTGTCTTGACTTGAACAGGCATGTCCACAAAGTAGTACTGCCCGGAGTCTGGGTCCTGGAGAAGCTTACGTTGGGTCATAGGGAAGGACTGCGTAACAATAGTGTGCTCTATGCTAGACTGCCGGGAAAGCTGACTGGTGTGGCTTGACTGGCGGGACAGGGGTGAAGGGTGAGGTATCTCAGTGCTGTACGCATCAATACTGTGACTTCTCCTCAGTGGGTTGTCTCCGCTGGCCTTGTCTCTTGCTCGGCCTCTCTGCTGAAGCTCGTCCATGATAGATTTCTCAATGCGCTGGGCCCTTGGATCAAGCCTTTCATTGACGGACATGTCAGCACTGAGCCTGCGCTCTACTGTATCTCCTAAGTACCTATCAATGCTTTGGGATCGGTGAAGCGGCCTGTCCGACACTGGTTTGTCACCAACATGAGCTTTGTACACAGGTACATTGCTAATGACCCTGTCACTGCTGTAATGCCTTTGTTCCGGCTTATCTCGAGCATGCCTGTTGCTGCTGCGACCTTGCCTTTCCGATGCCACGCATTCCTCTCTGTTATGGCTGCTGCTTTCCACCGAATCATGGCTCTGTCTCCGAGCCTTGTGTCTCATTTCCATTTTGCTGTTGTGGTGTATTTCGTTGTTGCTTGGCAGTCGCTCACGTTGATCATTGCTGTTTTTAGTACGGCGACTTTCATTCTGACCATGACCGTCTTCAGTTCTGTCTCTGTCTTTTTTCTCACTGCCCCTGCTATTTTTGCTACTGCTGCTGCTGCTTTTGTGCTCAGGTTTGTCACTTTTGTGTCTATCTGCTCTGTGTTTGCTGCTGCTGCTGCTTTTAGATGACTTCTGGGCCTCCTCCTTCTTCATCCTTCTGTTTGCCAGCTTAATGGCTTTTAGGACTGCCTTTTCAGATTTGGGTAAGACGGCTGGTGGCTTTGGCAGCCCTGTTTGGCTGTCATTACCGCTGTAGGTGGACCCCGAATGTTCGCTGGGAACCATTGTTACTTCAGGCTCTACCAGCCCTCCAGTGTTCATTGCCATTTCGTCAGCTGTATCAGCTGCGCTGGTTGTTAAGCTCTCTACACCTTCAGATGATGGACTCACCCCAGAAAACTTATCTTCCTCCTGTGGAACAGTGAGGAAACTTCCAGCTTGGGCTTTCTTTGGATTTTCACTTTGGAGATCTGGAGGTGAAATGAGTACAATGGGTGGAGATTGGTTTGATAAAATCTCTTTAGGTTTGAAGATTTCTGTCGGTAATAAGGTGCTACCACTGGTAACAGTTTCATTATTCAGCAGAAGTTCTGGATTTTCCTTTACGTGATTTAACTCCTCCTCTCCTCTTTCTGAACCACTTAGACTCTCTCTTGGTGACCAGGGCTGTACAGTCTTCTTCCGCTTATTAATGACAGTGTTATCTTTCACTTTAAACAAGGCAGGGATCCCCAAAGTCGGTGAGAAAGTATTAGTGGGAGACATTGTTGTTGAGCTACTTTCATCAGTTAAGTTTTGATCTTGAGTGTTATCTTGTCTTTCTTTGCTCTTGTTGTACGGTACTTCTGCCACCTTTTGACATTTTACAACCTCTGGCTCGCTTTCATGATCACTCAAAGAATAATATTCCACTTCTGCTCTGTCTGAATCCTGTTGCGTGTTTTGCGAAAGATTCTTCAGCGTCTTGTCAACCTTGTCCGCCTTGTCCGCCTCTCCAATCAAGTTCTCCAGTGAGTGGTAAACATTAGACTCGGTCTCAGTGTTTCTGTGCAGCGCACTCTCCGCAGAGAAGTAGGAGGACTTTGAGGACAAGCTGGCCTGATCAGGTGGGCTCTGATTGACAGCCGTGCCATTCATGAGCAGCAAGGGTGATATGCTTCTGGGTATTTCACTGTGATTCTCTCCATCTACATTTACATGCTCACCAGCTCTAGTTTTTTCAGGTTTCTCTAAAGTCTTAGTAGCACTGTTATCTACTTTGATTAAATGGTCTGGTCTTAAAGGAGCCTTTCGCTTTTTCTTACACTTTTCCTGTGACTTCACTTCACTGTTTTCAGATGTGGCTGTCCTTGTGGGGCTCGTACTTATCTGCACCTTATCTGCATTATTTTCACCTGCTGTGAACTCTGGTGATAAACACATTGTATTTTCAGAATGAGAGTTGTTTGACTTTACAATGGATTCCAGTTGAACTGCATCATTTACAGTAACTGACTCCAAATTTGTGTTATTGAGCTCATTCCACCTCTCTCTATCTCTATAGGAACTGGTTTCTTTTTGACTGGACACACCTTCTTCGCTATCTGCCTCTTTATTTGAGCAGACCTGACCATTTTCAAATTCCCCATCTTTGTCAAAGACATTTTCGTCTGCCTCATCTTTCTCTTTAGAGAAGCTTCCTTCTCTCCGGGCTCCTTTTTTGCTTCTGGGCGGAACAGGAGGAGCATCTAACCTTTGGCCTTCAGTTTCATTCCTGAGGTATTCTCCACTCTCTTCAGACACCTGTCTCACTACTTGTCTGAAATTGACCTCTGAATCAGCAGCCACGTGCCTAGGATTATCAATTAGATTAGCATTAACATATTTAGCTTTAGTCTGCAAGAGCGCATTTAGCTCATTGCCAGTCTTGTCCATGCCAGGCAGTGCTATCCTACCACCTGATCGGTGAGTCTCACCAAGTCTAGGTTCAGTTTGTGACAGAATCTGTCTCAGGAGATTATGGTCAGTCAAATCACTTAATCTCTCTTTTAGCTCTTTCTCTTTATTTGTAGAGCTGCTGCTATTTTGTTTTTCCCTGTTCTCTGAGGCAGAATCTTTCCTAGCTGATTTACGTTGCTCTAATCTTTCCGCATAACTTTCCTCCCAAACGTTGTCATCCAATGTTGGATTTGCATCCTGCTCAGGGAGTTTATTCCTTCTCTTCTGCCTTTCTGAGATGATCTCTTCAAGTGCCATTTTGGCTTTGTCATAATTGTCATTTATACGTGCTTTGTTCACTATCACATTACTGTCTAGCTTTGTGAAAGTCTCTTCCTTGCTAGGCTCCTTCTCCTTCTTTGTAAATATTTCCCTCTTAGCCGACGTATTCCCTCTCATAGACAGCATGCCTCTCTTTATGTTTCGAAGTTCCCTTGAGATCAAATCATTCTTTGTCTTTGTCTCCTCATCTATGTCAACAACCCTTAGTTTGTTCCTGGCGTTCTCAAGAATACGATCGCCAAGCCTTGCTTTTCCCAGCTCTTTCAAAGCATGCAGATCATTAATTATGTGCTCGCTATCTCTCATTTCTCTTATCTCGTCATCTGTCTCCATCCTTGTGTTCACTTTCGGATTGCCTTCCTCATGCTCCTCCTCAGGTTCAGTATCCATCACTGCATATCTCTGATTTTTGATATAATTGTTCTGCCTGGATGAGAATATATGTTTGAACTTGCCTTGTTTCTGGACTAAATCATTTTCCTTTGGTGGTAAATCTATTCTTGCATCCCCTGAATCACCATTTGAGACTTTCTCAACAGTGTGTTTGTCAAGAGCAAGTTGAACGTCAGATTTTGCAAAATTTCTCTTTGGGACTGGGGGAGGCTCTTTCTTGACATTACTATTTATACCATCCAGTTTTGCGCCAGTGGCTTCATTTCTGTTTTGAGATAAAGCATTGTTGTTTTCTGGTACTGAACCATAGCTCTTGCTACTTAACGTTTTCTCATCCACTTGATTCTGCCTCAGTTCTTCTATATCTGACACAGGCTTATTGGTGCTGTCTGAATGAGTTGCTGATAGAGCTTTATTTTTGGCTGCATTAATTGCTTCCCTTGCTGCTCTGATCACATCCATTGTACTCATGATCTGGCCACCAGTCTCTTTTTCCTCAGAGGCCGGCTGCGCTCCAATGTCCTTTTCTTTCGTGTCTTTCACCGGCCGCTTTGTTTTCTCAGCTACATTAGGGGGTCTTTTCCCCGCTGATGACAGCCCCTCTTTCTCAAGCGCGTGGGGTGAAATTATGGGTGAATAATCTTTGATGACATTTAAGGCATTTGGCGAAAGCTCTGTGTTTGTTGGCAGTGCGTTTGGAGAAAGTGCTTTGTTTAGCGTGAGTGGTGAAACTCCATTCGTCTCCACTGGAGGATCCATTTGTGCAGGAGTGGAGGTGCTCTGGGAGACTTGAAGATATTTCAAATCACTATCAACAGGGTTGGCCTTCTTGTATAAATTCAGAGATGGATAATTTGACTTTTTAGCCATGGGGCTCTTGTTCTTTTTGGAGTTAATAAAAGGCGAGATGGGGTTCTCTTCCCCAAGACTGCTGCTGGCCTCCTTTTTGGTTTGCAGTAGATTTGATAACAAATAATCTTCTGACATAGGCCTGTCTGACTCATGCTTTGCCAGAACAACAGCTTGGGGGCCATTAGGTTCCAAATTAGGACTGCAAATTGTCAGTCCATCTTTCAAAATGGCAGGTGTGCTTAAGCCAGATGTGTTGCCCTCAGAACCAGCTGGTGCATATTTCACATGATCTGACAGAGGAGATTCTGTGCCGCCTTCCGTCTTCTCTAAAGTTTTGAATTTAGGTGGACTGTAACGGCTCTTCACCCTCTTCCTGTTGTCTTTGAGGTTGAAGAGGATGCTGGAGGCGAGTGATTTATAGCTTTCCCGCTTGACTGGAGGCTCGGGGGTCACTTTGGCCTCAGAGTGTGGTCTGAGTGGGAGGTCAAGGGCAGAGGGCGAGAGAACTCCTTGGAGGATTTCTGATGTTTCTGTCGGTTGTCTGGAGGGAATGAGGGGAGTCATCAGTTGGCAGATGCTGAATGGTGTAGAGGCCAAAGAGCTGACTTCCTCAATGGCTTTCACTTCCACAGATCTTGCTTCCTTTCTGACCAACAAAGGACCTTCCTCCAATGTTTTTGACTGATTGACTTGAGTTGCAATGACAGGCTGATTGACTGGAATAGCGCTTTTTGCCCTTGACCTGTTGCGCCTCCAGGGGGCAGCACTCCCATCCCCTACGTCCGATGAGCACCTCTTCTCAGCTGGAGTCGCTGAGGGCTTTGGCAGCACCTTCGGCGGAGGAGGAGGAGGGATGGGTTTCGGAGCAGTGGGAGGACATGGTTTAACTGTTTCTTTCTGGCATGACTGTGTCTCCTCGATATGCATAGTCTCTTTTCTATGTGCCTCAGTTAGCTCCTTGTAAAACGGCAAGTCATACCATTTGGGGATATTATCTGTTGGGAGAATAGAGGTGACTGTGTCCTCCTGGCCGAAGGGGAACCGGTTACAGTCTGTCCACATTTGGAAAGGACTATACTCACTGTGAAGGAAAAAGTTCTTGATGTTCAGTTTTTTTAGTTTGACAGTGGATTTCCCATTTTTTACCTTTGTGGATTTCCCCGAAGGAAGGCCAGCATCCTTGCCAGTTTTGTTTGAAGAACCACTGCCGGACTGTTGCCGAAGCTGATTCTTGTAATGTCTATCTGTGAGACTGCTGTGATAATCCGATGAGAATTCTGACAGCTCTCTTTGGATGCTGCGAAGCGCCGACTTATCCCACGATTCCCCATTAGAGTCCATTGTACCTCCATTTCTAATCAACATTCCCTCACAGCTCTGCTCTGTGGCACTTAATGCCTTGAGGAAAGATGACATGTGGGACATACTCTTCTGCTGCTGCTGCTGTTTCCACGGCTGGGCATTGTTTGTATCATTTTTGTTTTGCCCCTGTTTTTTAGATTCCTTATGATGGTTCTTTTTAAGAGGCTCCCCTGCCAGAGGTTTGTGGCAGCTGAAAGGTGAGTATCCGTACAAGAAATCGTCATTGTAGACTGCATCATCTCCAACGCAGAGACTCCGAAAGGCTCGATCGGTGAGAGTGCTGACCTCCCGGTCAGTCTCGTCCATTAACAGGTCGGTGAAGCCATTGGGGAAGCGATGGTGGAGCATGCTTCCCACCCGATGGCTCATGTGTCTCTTTTCCACACAGCTCATGATGTCAGCAAGCGTCCTTCTGTCTTGTGCATCACCAGCCTCCTCTACAGCTACTGCAGCCCTGGAGATCCTTCAGTTTCCTTCCAGCTCAGGATGACATCAGAGAAGTGGTTGCATATGTAAATTTCCTAAAAACAAGCCAGTGATGTCAGTGTCAGTGATTGAAATTCCCAGCCGACTCAGTCACATAACATAAGGTACTTATCATTTCTGCATCTGTGCAGTCCAGAAAGTCACAAAGCAGTGGTTTGATAAAAATATTTACTATAAATGGGTTTGAACTCTGCTGTTGCACCGGTGACCTTTATGTACACGACATGAGCTGGGTTTGGCCACACTGTCACTATGCAGGCAGTAGACAAACACTTCATACCATGCGCTTGGCTATTTTGAGCAGCATACTGTGCCTTGAGCTGCGAGCACTGACACCTAAAGCTAAGAACAACCTATTTTTTTTTCCTCATTTCTCATTAGGAAACATGAACATTTCCATTATCCATATTTGCATTTCAGAAGAAATACACTCCACACAGGAATGATAAAACACACTTTTTCAAATGTAATCAACATTAATATTTAGATAGTTTTGCCGCAAAGCTGGAGGACAATATTCTCAGCAGCAAGTTTACAGCGTGGGGCGCAGGAAATGCAAGTAAATCACCACATCAGTCTCAATCCCTCAGCAGCAGCTGCTCTACTGTAGCTTACTTTAGCTATCTGGGTGAGGTCTTAGAATAGCCCATTAACCCATTTATATAGCCTGACCTGGGGGCATAGCCACAGACATATAGCTCGTTCAACGAGCCACACAACCCTGACTGTCCTTATAAGAAGATGAAACTGGCTGAGACAAGCATAAACTTTCACTGAATCAGTGTTTGATTGTTTGTGTACATTAAAACTGAATAACTGGAGAGTAATCTCAGTTGTCCAGAAGGGTCCGTGTTCACTGTCATGGATGATTTGACAACAGCTACTTTACAACAGACATTAAGACCAATTGCAGCAGTATTGTTAACAATTATTTTTTAGTTTTATTCGAGTTTATTATTATTAGAACCTAACAGGGAAATTTGCTAGAAATAATTGACTTTACTGTAGATTTACAGGACGCTTAGGCTTTCCAGGACGCTCCGGTGGCCAAATATCTTCAAGCTCTTATAACCAGAGATCAGTTAGCATCGGTACTTTCCCAGCATCTGCGCGCTTATTTATACCCAAGGAATGAGGTAGACCAGTTATAGTATACTGTATAAAGGTGCAACCATTGAGGTTTATGTTGTACCTCATAGACGTGTATCAGTCTGTGGGGTAGAACTGGTATGACAGTATGTGCCTATAACAATTTTAAAGTGTGAAAATTCCCACACGCAGTGTCCATCCATCCTTTTTTTTTGGGACATTGATGTTGAGTCTACGTTCGTTAAGCCTTTTATATATATATACATATATACAATATTTTATCCTCATAGAATTCCGTGTCATGGTAAACATCCATATAATCATGCGGCTACCTCACCTTGGTGATGGGTCTTTCATGCTAAGTGGTAGCTTCCAGTATAGACTTCCGATATCAAACACAAGTCCTTGTTGTAGAATCCATGAATCCAGAGTGGGACAACCTGCCGAAGATACAGTGTAGTTACCAGTTGTCAGTCACGGTAAACAATCTTTTTATGCCAAAGGTGAAGGAACAAAGAAAACTCACCAAAGTGAGTCAAGCCCTCAGATCCATGTTCAAATGCACTGTGTGGCCAGGCTCCTGATAGCGAGCGCAAAAGGTACCAAAATAGACACACAAGTCGGTGTGGCCAAACTGAGCAGCAACAGAGGACCCAGCTAGCTAGCTCACATTGGAAAAACCAGTGGGTGTCGAGTGGCAGGGCAAAACCAGCCAGCGGAATGAAATGGACACTGTCATTGGTTATTTTTGTAACTAAGCAGTGAGGGCTAATAGGCTCCCACATGGAGCCTCTCTTCACTGTTTGGCACCTTTGAAAACATGACAGGCCGTTCCTGTCAATGGAAAAGAGGCATTGATTAGTTTAGCCTTGGGTAATACAAAGAGGTGTGGCACGTACCTGGTTAGACTGTTGGCTAACATGTAGCAGCTGACTTGTTTTGCCCCTGTTACCCAGAGAAACAAGTTTTCTGATATAGTCCATTGCATCACACATTTCCAAATTAGAGCGACAGTCCCTGAAGTGGATAAGGTAGCTGGAGGCAGACGTCTGATGACTGGTATGACTATGGCGGGGTTGGGCTAATACTTGTTATTCTAGCGCTGTTTACACGGCCATGTTGTCGACATGTGTGACTGAGCAGTCTAGTTTTAGGGCTGATGCAGCTGTTGTTGCTGAGAGATTACACTGAAAGTGGAGGGGGCACTTTGTTGACTTGTTACCCTTTGTGAGTCAGAGGAAGTCAACAGACGAGGTCATATGTTATCACTGACCCTGTGCATTCCCAAAATGGAGAAAGTGTAGCATTTGAGAAATACTTTGTGGTTCAGCTTGAATGATGGATCACCCATCCTCTGTTTCGATCGACCAGAAAGTTTGTTTAGAAAGGTTGAACTCACTGTTTCTGTTGACCCCTTATCTGCCCGCGGCCTCAGCATCCACAGTGCTATCCTCCGTCAAGGTGCCATTTTTAAACCTGTCTATTTTTGTCATGTTGTAATTCATAAGGTAACAACCTGCCTCTTTACTGACTGCATGTTCCAAGCTTCAGTTAATCTTTCGGACCTTGACGCTGGAGAGCATTGCTACTGGCACTGCTGCATTTGTTGCTCTTCGTCTTTGTCGTCTTCCTCTTTGTATTGATCTCTGCTATGGTCTTTGCTTTTCTGATCCAGACCAACCGTACAACCAATAAGCATTCCACCAACACATAGCACCCAGAGATGGCAGACTGTTAGCGTATTGGAGCACTGCACTGCATTGGTTTAAGTAGCATAATCCTTCTCTCTGCATAGACAGAGAGCTACACAAATTGACACAAACGTGGAACCATAAAAAGGCCTTTTTGCATCCAAACCTCCACAGTTATCCAGAAGAATTTGATTATGTTCCATCCAAAAAGTACATGATATAATGGGGATTAAAGGGGTATATAAACCAAAATCAAAGCCTTATAAAATGTTATTTGTACACTGTGTTGATCAGGAAACACAACCTTTCTTTTAAATTGTCAATTTCAAATTCAAATGTTCTTCCAATCAATCCATGTGCACGCCATGTTTTATCTGAAGCTGTTTTTTGTCTCTTCAGTGGAATAGAAATTAGAGTAGAAATAAGTGACGTGCTTTCCGTATAATCTTATAAAAGTACAGTAGTTTTAAGCACAGAGCTGCTGAGAAACCTTTAGTAATATTTCAGGCCTGTCCCAGAGCACATTTTGTCAAGGTCTTTTTATGCTAGCTAGGTCTGTTACCAATTTGGGATAGGGAGGTTCTACCAACTGGAAGAGTTGGACATGGTTCCATGGAACGTGCCAACATACTGCACCTGGTTTATGACCGTGTGGAGTATCAGAATCTAGACGGAACTAGAACTAGAACATGTTTAAATGTGTTTCTGCAGAAACATGTCACTATATGGACAGTCCTGTGAACTTGTCATTTCTACTAAAGAGGAATATACTAGTTTCTGACACCAAGGTCATACTTACTTTAACAAAAAATATTACATCTAATGATATTTCTGTTGAATAAATTGGATGGGATGTTTTCTTATTTAACAGTGTTCATGGGATGTACTTATTTTTTCACATGACTTTATAGAAGAGATGTAGATTAATGTGGAATGAAGAGTTATTGAAATGATTTCAAAAGCAGAGAGCATAGTCCAGCCCCCAAACATGTGGAATGAAGAGTTACTGAAAGGATTTCAAACGCAGAGAGCATAGTCCAGCCCCCAAACATGTGGAATGAAGAGTTACTGAAAGGATTTCAAAAGCAGAGAGCGTAGTCCAGCCCCCAAACAGTCAGGGTCCAGTCTTTGTTTATGCCGTTATGACTGACACCCACATGTGCTTTGGTTGGCTGTGAAATCAAGGGGAGCTAACAAGTAGTCTGGATCATGCTCCTTCATGCCCACTAAGAATTGGAACAAGCAGAGGGGGTATGAGGCCTTTAGGACTGTCAGGCAAATAGACCCTAGTAGGGGAACTTTAGGACAGCTGAGACAGATCAGATATAGGAGGTTAATGGGTACAAAAACCACCATGAAAGACATGAAAGGCATTCATGTCTTCATTAGAGTTTCAGTTCTGAAATACACGAGATACACACGTGTCTTTCACCTCAAAAAGCTAGCTATTGTTTCCTGTGCAGAATGAAGTAGGTCACTATAGAAATGAAACCCAGTGAATGAGCACATTTGAAAGTGTTACAGAGAAGAAGAATGTATTTCAGATGTAGTATTGTTCTCATTTCAGAAACAAATGCAAAAAGAGTCAAGGTTGCAGCTTCTTCTTTATGCCTCACTCAGCTGTTATTTGCCTTGTGTGAGGGAAGTGATGACAGAACCGCAATAAGAGATACCCCTGAGGTCTGACATGGAAAGGTGGCTAAACAACCAGAGAAGATCCTGGAAATGCAGTTACATAAGCATTGTGTGAACAAATGAAGATGTCAAATGGGGATGAAAATCGGCCGCCAAAAATACTATCGACTTCATGGTATGGCCAAGGTTGAATTCGCTCCAGTCTTGTTAGAACAGAGACCTTGACTTCTAATGTTTTAATGGCAGCGATAAATCTCGTCTGCTGGGCCAATGCGGGGCCCGTAAATCTCTCAACACAAACAGCAACATCAATACTGGGCATCTAATTTTACCGAGCCACCAAGTGCCAACCGCTTAATGCTGCTCGTATGTGAGCAGCAGTATGCATTTCAAATCCAAAGTACAAACGAGATCCAAATCTGAAAAGTTAGAGCAGTCCGTGATGATGATCAAGTTTAAGAACCAAACAGCACAGCATTTCTTGAGCAACTAATACTAACAACAAAGTAAAAGCTTTCATGATAGGCAGGCCCATGCTGTGGTAATTATATAACCCAGAAGCCAGACCAACTTCCCCACCCATAAACTTTTTGTGGTGGAAAGTTGGTCTCGAACCACTCCGTTGGGAACTGATTATGCTCCAGTAAAGTTCTGCCAGGGTGGGCTTTATTTGGTGCTGGACAGAAGAGAAACAACAGGTTTACCATACCTATATACAGTCAATATATACAGTCAATGAGTCATACGATGAGTTATCTGACCACAGTCAGTCACGTTTTTCACTGTATTGGTTGAAACACTGCCTGTAATGAAATACAAATGCTATGCTACCAAACTTATATTGTAATAAGAATGGAGAATGGCTATACCAGGCTACTAATTATAGCCAACACATTGTTTGAAAGCGGATGTTATTAATCTGAAAAAGATCACAAACATATTCCCATTTTCTGTGAATTTGAAACGACGAGAAAAATGTGCAATATACACATGTACAGACACGTAATCGGCAATGTTACGAAAGCCACAAGTTCAGGAAATGACTTTTCTTCATATGAAAGGCTCAGAGCGCTTCAAGAAGTCAGTAAACATCCCACAGAGACCAAGAGAGATGAGCGCGTTTCACTTGTGTGAGTGTCTGTCAGCTGTGATCAGGGCTGCCTTTATCACTGGTGAGTACAGTCAATACCACCACTTATTATCATTTCTACAAATGTCAAACAGAATGCTATCTGTTTCTAAACCAATTTTAAAAAGCTATGTAAAAGCAAACTTAAGTAATTACACTTGTAACATGCAGGGCTCTGGAAGCCACGGGAAAACTAGCTAAAATAAGCTAGCTAGATACATAGCCATGGCTAGCTTTGGCTAAAGCTACTACTAAAAGTATTTATTGTTTACTCTGCCATTATCTGTCAGTTTAATGAACACATATCTTGGTAATTCAGATGAATTTTACAGAAAATGAATGATGACTGATGACTAAACTCCTGCTAAAGCTAACTACCCTACCTTAGCTGAGCTTGCTGGCATCTTAGCTTTTGTTTTATTTGTCTTCACATTCTTCATAGGTTAGCCAAAGGCAAACTGTTTACATTTTCAATGTTAATTAGTCAAAAAAGTAATTTAATGAAGTCATTACTTAACCTTTGACATGACCCGACATCACCTGGACTTGTATGTGAGAACGCAAGAGCAGTCAGACTGTACATTAAACGTATTTTATCCGACCAGCTTTGTAGTGCACGGTGCATGAAATGTCCGACTGAGTCCTCCTATGAATAGGGGAGATTGTTGTCCATCGAATTCAGTGAGAGTGTTGATGATGTTGACGATCTTGCACAGAGTGTAGATGCTTTATCCTTTTCAGATTATTTGTATTTGGTATTCCCCTCTGCCATGTAGGCTAATTGGACCTGCAGGTTAGTCCAAATGTACACATGTACTATTGACTATTATGTGTTGATGTAAAAACAGTCATCATTAGCAGGGAGTCGACCTCCTGCTAAGGCGTCACCTCTCGTCTGAAAACTGCATTTTATGAGTATTGCCAGTGCATGAAAACATGGTGGTTTGGATTTAACATGTAAAAAGGTCTTTACAGTTTTCTAAAATAGTATTCCTTACTTCACTGCATTGTTGTAGAAACTGGCTGTTACATGCATGTGAAGTGCATTTGTACCACTCTGTCAGTGTCATTTGTCGTGGAAGGTGGTGTTATTGTCAATCTATAAGACTTATTTTGGTAGTTTGACTTATCCTGTGAGTCAAAGCCTTAGTGAATTTTCAGGCCACGTCCATGCTCTGCTTGCTGGACGAGGCACCTTATGTAACAGGTCACACTTTGGTCACTGGAAACTTTATCTGACCCACTTGTCCATCACTCAGGACGTGTTAAGCTGAAACAACCAATAGGCTGACACTCAACACACAGATTGTCTCCTGACCAGTCACAGGTTCAACCCGAACAGCAGCCAGCAGGAATCAAACTCCTGCTTACTTTATTCAGCAACTTAGTTTACCTGCTCTTACTGAATTATGCTGAAGCTGCACTTATTGTGGTTCTCATCTGCAAGCTTGCCTACAGTATCAACATGGCAGCTCTCAGAGCTACCTCAGGAATGTGACTAGAGGGTTCACACTGTAAGACAGCCACGTGCTATGCATGTGTTCTCATTTCAGTCACCACCCTGCTGCAGTCATACCTCAGCTCAAACAGGACCACTTCACTAATTTTGGCCACTGAAGGGACTAAACGCATGACTAGGAAGGAAAATTTGAATGTTTTATTGAGTATTTATTTATTGTATGGCTTCAGCTAAACAATACATACAGTAAATGCACCTCCAGGAACTTATCAAACAAACATGATCTAAAATCCCCAACACCTTTGGGTGATCTTACTCTTGTCACTGGTTTGACCCCCTGTATGTCCACAGCTGAGGTGCCTCAAACAAGCACCTAAAAAAACTCAAACTCTTCCCTCAGTGGCTTTGCAGTGCTGCCCACTGCTTCTAGTGCGCTCACTTGGATGGCTTGAATGCAGAGAACGAATTCCTTGGGTGTACATATATGCATGACAACTACAGTTTGTAAGCAAGAAGAATTTGGCCTTAGCATTTCATGCGTATATGGGTTGGATGTATAGTGTAGGTTTATAGTTGGATTGTTTCCAAAAAAATTTTTTACAATAACATATTTCAGTTATTAAATTACGTAAAATTCATTTTAAAAGACGTCTGATTGTTAAGTAATTTGACATAAAGGGCAAAATAGTTCCAAATCACCTCAATGGACGGACTTAAACTGTTTTTTACAACCTTATTTCTGGCATAAAATGTGATCGTTTACTCACCCATATAACTTTTGTGTTATTTAATTTAATTTAATTTTAGTTTATTTGATAGGGACAATGCAGGTTAACACTCGTTACAAACAAGTCAATGTGACTGATGTTCTGCATACAGAGATTATAGCTAATGCTAGTTTCCAACTCCCGTCCCTAGTTAGGCTTTTTTTGTTCGTCAGATATTTACATCCGCGTATATCCTTGTAGTGGGAGTGACTGGGGCACCGAAACGCAGCCTCTAAATAACACATTATCTGCCGCGAAACTCCGGGCAGTCCGGTGTCTGTAGATTGACATACAAACCCCGGATGATGTCATCTCTGAGTGCTGCACGCACTCGCGACGGTCAGCTTGTTTACCTATAATTTGCTACCGCTAGTTTTTTGCAACATGGCTCAATATTTTTCCGATTCTGAGGTTCTGGACAAACCACACCATTTTATGCCAGAAATAAAGCCCAGGTTGTAAAAAACAGTAGTTCCCCTGTTCCCCTGTTGAAAGTCTAGCCCTTGCAAACTGTCAACATACTTACACAACATGCGCATATTAAGTTAGGTCTAAACTAGCTTGCAAAATGTGTTTGTTTATTTATGTGTATGTGAATTATAGCGTGACCATGAATGTTGGTACTATATCTAAGCCTTGACTACTTACTTGTTACATGATTGCTCTCTGGTGTTCAAAACCAAAGGCTTGGGACAATAACTACTGCCACTGTGCCCTTCAGCAAAACATTTACTAACCCCCCAGCAGGGTTTTTAACAGCAGTGCCGTGCAGGTGGTTAAAAACACTACACCACAAACTGATGATTGTGCAAAGCGAACTGCGCACAGTAGCCTTATCTGATGGAAGCAACAGCGCCACGGAATAATCTCCTTCCTGTTGGCCTCAACAGCGTATTTGTTTCACCCAAAAATATCAAACTGAAAACAATGTGTTACAGAGTGTCTGCTGACGAGTGTGAGAGGAGAAGATGATTCTGAAGAAAAAATAGGTAAGTAAGAGTTTATACCAAACACACACTGAGCTGATTTCACGGTAGGTTGTAACACCTTCAATTGATATTGACATCAGTAAATGTATTTAGTGTTATTTATTTTCCATGTGGAGGCTTTAGAGTAAAACATTAAATTTGTAATACCCGTCAAACGATTGGCCATGTCTACGCATTTGAGGGTTTTATGTTATTTTGTACTACTTTGTACTGAGCAGAATAATGCTGAAGACATCAAAACACCCATGGATCAATGTATAAAACAAGAAAAGGCAAAATATGTTTCCCATTTTAGATTCTTTGAGAACCCACCTTCTGTTTCTGTACCAGCTTTGTGCATTTGTCGGTCTCTCAAATACCTTCCTGGGGTAGTCACCTGGAGCTTTTCCAACACTCTTGTTCCCACATATCTAGAACACTTGTTGGCTGCCTCTCCTTAATCTACTGTCCAACTCATTCTAGACATCTAGGTTTGGTTTAGGTCAGGACTGTGGATAATGTGGCATCTGTTTTTTGGTC
>JASGAT010392388.1:0-17468 GCA_030220025.1 Chelon auratus | reverse complement strand
AGGGATGAGGCAAAATCTTTTAAAAACCTTTAATTATGTGTTACCTTCAAATGGAAATAAATGATCAACAGTGTCGCTAACAAAGACACTACACCGACATCTCAGCTTATGCTCCTTGATTCTTGATAAGAACTACACATGCAGATATCATCTGTTTACTGGTCTACGTTTCACAAATACACAGCTGCTAAACCCCATAATCTCAGTTTTGTATGCCTCAAATCAGTTTTCAGCAGCTGTACAGATTAATTGACTGAGCGACTAGCATCATGTTGGCAAGTCACTGATCACATGACAATACCAGCACTGACAGGTGAGGAGGCCAGAGGCTGATTGTAGCAAACTAGCAGCGGTTCGTCAAGTGTGTGGAAATAAAGCCCGCAGTACCGTGACATGCAAAATGCATAGTCAGTCCTGAAATACAACAAAAGTAATAAGCATTTGCACACTGATCTGATGGTGCTGAGTTGCAGCCTGTTTTTATACAGGCTATACATGTCTGCAGCGTACAGTATGTAACTGTCTGGTCTCAGTATATGTATTCAAGCCATGAATATAGATTTCATTGTTGCAAGGCATTACTTTCTACTGTTTTCACATTATGTCATCAACGTCTAGTCCATGTCGACTTGACTTTAACTACATAATAGTCGACTCCGGAAAACAAAAATCTGAACTTGTGCTGCCCCAACCCCTGTAGTGGATATTTTTTTGTTTTTCTTGGTCTGAGCAGTTCTCCTGCTCTGCTTTATCTGAAGCAGTACAACCCTGAAGACCTGACTCACACAATCTTCTCCCAACAGCTGATGTTGAAAGGCCGAAAAATTGTTGATTTCTGAGGCTGGTAACTCTAATGGAACTTCTCCGCGGCAGAGGGAACTCATGGTCTTCGTTTTCCTGGGTGTTAGAGCTCAAGTGCAGCTGACAAACCTTCTTACAATTTTCCTCACTGACCTGTCAAGTAAAAAATAACGTAAAAATATAATTGCTTTGTTTGATATATTACATAACCCATGTGTTAATTTATTATTCTACAATGTACAGCATATAATAGTAAAAAAGAAAAAAAAGACAACCCTCGAATGAGTAGACATATCCAAACTTTTGATTTTTTTTATGTATATATTGTGATTTTTGTGTCTTTTAAAGAAGGGATAGGCGGTGACACATTTTTTAATGAAGTTTTTGGATAATTGTTTGGTTATAAGTAGTGTTTAACAGCATTTATCAAGTAAAACAAGCCCACAAAGTAACAGCTGGCATGAAATCATAAAGTTGGCCTTTGCGTAATGTTGTACTTCAGAATTACTCAGTATTGTTGTTGTTAGGTCACATGTTGGTTTTTCATGCTCATTGATCAGATATCATTGCTGGTGTCAGTGTCACAAGTGTTGCACATTACTGAAGCCTCACACTGACCAGCAGCAACCCCCACTGCGGTGATGCAATTTGATTTGCAGAAAGTCGCATGAGACCTTCATCCTCGACAGAGTAAACAAGTTGTGAAATCAAACTTTGTTCAACTCTTGACTTTCATACATACACACACGCGTGCTGTTCAGCGTGGACTGAACATGAGCTGGCATTCCTCAAACGGTTGTTTGATGGTGTTGTGTTGCATCATGTTTGTCACTGGCCGCCTCACGTCCGCTGGTTGCTTTCCCTCCAGAAATCAAGTACGTATTGATCGGAGGTGGGATCGGCCTGCTCTTGGCTGCTGGGTTTCTATTGATGAAGATTTGTATCATCAGGAAACAAGTCTATGAAAACTGCACAGGTACGATGGTAGGCTGTGAGGTCGTATTAACTTTTTGAACAACTTCTAAGACATTTTGAATTTCTTAAGGACGTTGTTTACAATGTGAAAGTGTTCCTCTCTACAGATAGCAACGTGAAGAGACCTTCAGAGGTAAGATGTTAACCTTATAAAACAGACGCTTATTTTTATGCCTTTATGGCAATTATAAGATAATAAAACTCTTTTTGTCCATTTTTGTAAATGACAATCATGGGGGATAAATATTTTATAATGACTGAAGGAAGCATGTATCACGCAAAAAGAACAGCTTCCAATAACCTTTATTTACTCTCAAATGCAGGCTCACATCAGCCAATCAGAATGTCCCATGGCGGTGGTGTCATCTTACGTCAGGAGGGATTTGCACGAGGATGTGAACCCGGCAAAAGTGGCATCTGGGTGAAGGGTCAACCAGCCGGACCGTTGTCTCTTCACCTTTTGGTGCACAAACACCAACACTTCATTCATAACCTGTATTGTCTGTATAGGGATCTTTAAAATGTTTTTTTTTAATTTGCCTGTGGAGAGTTGTCTTGTTTAAATTGCTTAATAAATGAGTTTTTGACCTTTTAGGAGCCTGGGTGTGTGGGTGTATTTGCGCTTTTCTTCATTCGTTACCCAGAAAAACGATCTGTCCTACTGACACACATACTGTACAAAGATAGCTTAGCACCCACTCAGCAGAAACTATCAGGAGCAGTTGACACCTTTTCCACAAGGGGGCAATATTTACCTCCAACAATCCCTGATGCTCTGAGCACCAAAGGGGCCTTGTTCTATCCTCTCACTCAGCTTCATTCTCTTGCCCGGCATAGTAAGAGATTTAAAAATACCTTCTAGCTCAAGTGCAGCACATATTTCTTTCTTCATATCACTTTTCCATCTTTCTTTAGTTTGAAGGCTAAGACACAGTGTTTCCCACCTCCAGACCATATGATCTTTATCATCCGGATTACGACTCTTGGTCCGCTGCCAAGTCGGCGAGGATGCCTTTTCCAACCTTGAGATAGATGAAGAAGAACCAATAAAAACACTCTCTAATATCCTGGTAATCGTAAATGCAAACGTGGAATAATAACCAACAGATGTAGTCACTGTACTAAATCTGTTAACTGTTAAAGCTGCTATAGTTGTTATCACAACATCCGTCATAAAATTATCTGCAACTGTTCTTTTCAGCTCCACTGGCCATTGTAGCATCATTTAGGTCATTGTTTTGGTTTCAGTGCCTCTTAGCTTTACAGTTTTGGTTCAGTCTTTTGGCTCGTTTACGTGATTTCCAGATGGAGAACATAAGTCTTTTCAGAAAAAGACAATAAAAACACAGCCACTGGAAGATGAGAACCTAAAGTCAAAAAGACATATATTTCCCTCGGGGGATGGTGGAGACCGAAGACAGAGCTAATGAATACTGGCCTGACGTGTGTGTGCTAGATTAATAAATGGACAACAGCTAGTGAACATGTTCACCCTATCCCTTCCCCTATTGTTCACTTGCCAGAAAATACTACTGCTTTACAGCAATATTAATCAGTATTTTATTTATTTTTTTCATTAGGGATTTCAAAGTCAATAATTAATGCTAACGTGAATTCCTTTAAACAGCGTAAACGGCAACAATTAACATGCGATTAATGCACAAACATATTGTTATTCTGACCTTTTTTAAGGTCAGGTAGTTATATGGCACACGGACAGTAATCCCTTAAGAATCAGAAGAAGAAAGCAAGCGGAAAAAAAACAAGCAGAAACCGATAGACATTAGTCTTTCTAAGTCCTTCCAGATGGCTCTCTCAACAAGAACAAAGTCGTCCGGATTTACTGTTGATGTGAACTGAGTTATGAACTGAGCTGGGTGATGAGATGTTGGTAAAAGTAATACAAACTGGAAAAATACGTGAAAAATTATATCAGGTACGCGTGATTAATATGCGCCAACGCACGCCAGCTATGCAAATCATGCGATTAATGTTTTTGCGATTAATTACCAGCCCTAATCATTACCAGATCAAACAACTACTTATAATATCAAGTGTTTCAACGTTGTTTAATGGCATACATCCTCCAAACCTCTGGAAAACCTAACAAAATACCTATCCCAGTATTTATCTCAGGAGCAGGTGGAGACCAAAACAGGCAAAAACAAAAGAATTGCAAAGTCTAATTATGTCTCGGCCTATTGCAAACTAATGACTGAATAATGTTATGTTTAGCTTGTTTGGGAGTTTGTCTTCTTCCATCAGAACAATCCTTTGCTGCAGCTTCGAGGTTCAATTCACATGCTTTGCTTACTTTCTAGCCAGTTGTATTGAGTAGATGACTGAGGAAAACATGTTTTTATCTTCAAATTCATTTTTCTGATGTACAACATAATTGTGCACAGAATTGAAAACCAGTAGTTAAAAAGCATGAGCCAGGGCTGTCTTTCGAGCTCCAATTTGGGGAATCCCACACCACATTTTACCCGACTCCTGAAGTTTATAGAGCTTTGATAAAGCGGGGACGTCTTTGTCAGGGGAACGTTGGTGTTTGTCAAACTGTCGCCAGACTAGGAGCACTTAAGGGGCCCCTGCCGGCAGTCGCCTTTATCTGTAAATCAAACGTGTCCCAGATTTCCACAGCAGTGCTCTCAAATGTTTGATAAAAGCCAGGGAAATGTCCTGGAAAGCCGACAGACCGCTGTAGAAAGATTCACCGTGGGATCTTGTTAGACAACAAATACAAAAATGATGGAAGCTGGACACAGACACAGTTTTAGGATGATGAACAACCAGTTAAGTGCTTGACAAATCTTTCATGTCATTGTATCGGCTACAGAGAGTCCCACGCACAAACATAGACACCAACCCACACTGCTCCCGCCACCCCCTTGTCACCATGTGTGTGTGTTCCAAAACAAAAGCCCTGACTGAGGTCTGAGCCGGCCACCCTCCACAGCTGGAAGTGTGATTTTCTCGGCGTCAGTCTCAACAACACCCCCCTCCCCGCCCTCCATCCTGCACAGGAAATTGCATTTCCCACTCCCTCGCCTGAACCAGAGGTGGGGTGCATGTGTGTGTGTGTGTCCCCTCGCATATGCTCACCTGTCTATTTCTGTTTGCTCTGCATTTGTGTGTGTGGGCGCACGTCAGCCCACCAAATGTGCTGTGACAGTGAGAGGGGAGGGACGGAGGGAGGTTCTGAGTAGAAACAGACCGGCCAATGTTTCATATTACACTCCTCAGCTGGGGGAGGAAAAAAAAAGAGAAGAAGACGAAAAGGAGGAGGAGGAGGAAACCTGGGGCTTCATTTCTTCAGAGGCATTTAACTGGGAGTTTATGGAGGCTGCAGTCGTGGAAAATGAAGAGCTCCTCTGTGGTCTTCGCTCTCCTGGCGCAAGCATTGCTCGAAGGTAGGAGAAGTTTATTTTGCTTCATACCAAAGTGGAAGTGGTGGATGGAAAAAAGTTCTCCACTATTTTTTAGAGTAAATGTGTAGAAAACATCTGGGAGGATGTTGGGTTGATGGGTGAGGAGGTGGAGAAAAACATCTTATGGAGTTTAGGAAGGTTTGAGGACTGAAATGTATTTATTTTAGTCTTTTCACACAAGATTGCAGGTTGTGCTGGCCAGAAAATATGTTTATGAAGGCAGCATATGCTTGCTCAGATGAGGAGGAACTCCAAGGTGAAAATTGGTGGCTTTCCTATGAATGTTTGACGGTAAACTAGAGCTTGCAGATTCACCTCCACAGTAATTTATGGCACTTTAAGTCATTCCAGTCAACCTCCAAACTATATTTTGCTCTGTTTTATTCTGTCATTTAAGACCAAAGATAAAAAGAGGCGGAGGTTTTAATTAATTTTAATTGCTCAAAACATTTGTCTTGTGTGCAACAGTTTTGTAAAGTGACATATATGTAAAGGATGGAAAAGCAGATGTATTGTTTGTCGTCATGCAGCGCATGCAGAAACACAGCTTGTTTCTTGATATTCATTCCACGTATTGTCATCACAACATCAAAAATAACACGGCTGTCAGCATGAGAGGGAAGACGAATGCTGAGCGACAGCCAGCTTATTGTGAGACTTTTAACCGTGTGGATTTCAGATAGGACTTAGGGCATTCACTTGTTACACCAATTGCTGTTATTTCACAGTGCCTTGGTTATCAGGTCAGTTAGTCATCTTTAAACCATTAGCCTGTGTACAACGTCACTGTGAAATTTGGGGTCAAATTAGAAGTGGAATGAAAACAGCTTGAATCAGTCTGTTTTGGTTTTTGGTGCAAATCATCAGAGCAGTGCTCTTTATCATCTTGGGAAAAAAATGGACTGAAAACTCTCCCTGTTGCTATTTTGTTCTAACAATCCACTGTCTGCAGCGCTTTTAAAGCTAGCAAGCAGTCTGAGTCGTGCCATGTTTGTGAGGAAAATATAATATATGCTTTAAGGAGCTATTGTTGAACATAGCCAGAGGTCTGGCAAGATGAATTGTACTGAGTTGTTCAAAAACTGTAAAAGTAATCACTTGCTCAAAGCAAGTCGCAACGCGCGTGACAGCAAAATGCTTACGTGTTGTACAAAGTGTGGATTATTAAAGTCTGGAAAAGCAGACATGTTATTCATTGGATCACATGCAAAAATTGAAAAAAATTTCCAGTCACTTATATTGACTGTCGTTGTCACAGAGGTCAGGTGCTTAGCATATGTAGCCCGGCTAGCTCAGTCGGTAGAGCATGAGGCTCTTAAACTCAGGGTCGTGGGTTTGAGCCCCACGTTGGGTGCAACTGTTTTCTTAAAAAAAGGAAAAAAATAATAATTGACATAGAGGTGAGTCAGGAAATTGTGTTCACAGAAGTTGATACATAACTGTAACTGTGCTAGCTTAAATCTTCTCTATATTGTCGGCTGAAAAGCCTCGGACCAAAGCCACAAAGTAGGCTAAAAACTAGCTTTCTCACTACTCAGGCGGCCCCAGATGGGTGGCCGCTCACTGCTTTAAGTGTGATTCCTACTGTTTTGAGTCATAATGGATGGGATAACCATAAAGTACGTCTTCCCAGGACATAATGAATTATAAATGGAATGACTCCACACTAAAATCCCGTCAGTGGTGGAACTTCGGGCTGGCTTCCAGTCTAGCATTTACAGACCTAGCCAGTTTGGTGCAGACATGATCTTCTCTGTCTGGTCATTTCTCTAGAATGAAGATTAGTATTTCTATTAAACTTTATAAGTTTCCATGGTTGCTAATGTTGCCAGTATTGGTAATATTAGTAACCCTAATATTAGTTTCAATGTAATATTGATCGTAATAATTAGGCTGTCCAATTCCTCCACTTCGTAGTATGGGGTAAATCTTAATGTTTACGTTAAACTTTAAAGATACATTTTTTTGAATTCCTCAGGTAACTTTAATAGAAAACCTCATCAGAACAAATAAGATAAACCGCTCTAGACTAGCTTCTGTATTTAATTTTACTAGACCACCACTAGACTTTTTTTTACAGTGTAGTCAACCATCTGCAGCATGTTCAAAACAATGGAAACGCAGCAAAACAGCTGAATGTGCTTAAACAGATCCCTCAACTCTGTCATGACCAAAGGACTGCTGTAACCAACATGCGCTCGAAAGAGGAGCATGGCTTCAAAGTTTTATTTTTCCTGTTTACAATCCACTGTGAGATGAATAAAGATTTATCTTATGAGGAATATATGATGTATAATAGAGATAGTCAGTCATACAAGCAAATTCTGACGTTTTTTAAACTGACCTGTAACTGTAACTTGTTTCCACAGATTTGTGTTTGGCCATCAATGTCACTATAACTCCTTCCCCCTTCACGGTGGCCCAGGAGGGTCAAAACATCACACTCTCGTGCATCGTGTCCCAGCGACGCCGCAACACCGCTTTACCGGTGGTTAAATGGACCTTTCTGCCAGCGGGCGCCGACAGGCCGGAGGACGAGCTCCTCATCGCCCGCGTCAACATGAGGAAGGCCCGTTTCTATGGTAACTACACAAAGAGTTTCCCGTGGCCCAAGCTGAAGCTGACGGTGGTGAAGCAGGGGAAGATCTTCGACCTGCTTGTCCTGAATGTGTCAGAGGGAGACCGGGGGCTCTACATGTGCCGGGTGCAGGAGTTTAAAAAGCACCAGGACCGCTGGAAGGCCTCGTCCAATTGCACGGCCGCTACGGAGCTCCGAGGTGAGGAGCTGATTTATTATCTTGTTTTTCCCCTGTCTTTTTCTTTAGCTAGGAGAGGTTTAGAGGCCAAGACCACCGGAGTAAAGTCCCAAGAGTGTGTTCACACTGAAGTAGTGCAAGTGACAAGTGACACCATGTAGTACAACTGAACACACAACTAATCTGACAAACATTACCAGAAACAGTCTTATTTGCTTAAGTAACAGCACTTGCCGCATTACGTCGAAAGCTAACCAGGAATGATTCATTAGACGTCAGTCACCATATACAGTAAAATCTAGGAAGTTATTATTAGACGCTGGGTTTGTAGTTGTCTGCTGACATCTCCTTTTTAGTCCTTGATTTAAAGTTCTTCAGGAACTAGGACATAGCCAGAAGTTTCTTTGCAGTTATTTTTCATCCCTCGAAAGCATTTGGGAAAACTGAGTCACTTAAGGTTTCAGCTGCATTTTGGGTTGTCTGAAATGCAAATAGACTAGCAATAAGTCCAAATCAACTTAATTTCAAAAGTTCAGTTTAAATTCTTATTCTAATCAAAAAAGTAAAACTCTGTGCTTATTATGTCCATTAAAATTGATTATCCTTGACTTACCTGTAAATTGTTGCAATCTGAGTTCATCTCATTGCATTAAATTCTACGACTTAATCGTATGACACCGAACGTTGTGGCATTTCTGGTCCAGGCTTGGTGAGACGAATGAGATGAACTACACACTCTCATCTACACTTACTCACAGTTGGTTCAAAGAAACACAAGCGGCTGCATAGATTATAGTCCTTGAGGATTCCTAAGTAGTGCACCTTTTTAAGAGTCTAAAATGCTTCAGAAAAAGTTCTGTTATTGACATATATCGGCCACAAATAATCCTTGGGTCCATAGTGGGAACTTGTTGGTTTCCCTCATAGACACCATCTGCAGCACATTTCTCACAAAATGATGTCAGTGCGCTTTATGGTGTAGGTCGGAGACTTGACAACTATTTCTCCACCCACAACAGAAGCGATGACAAATGCAGTTTTGATAATAGTATGACCACAAAGAGCAGATACCAGGTTTGTCTGCAGAGATATCTCTGCCAACAGAAGAAAACTGGAGACATTATGTGTCTCCAGTAGCTGCAGTTTGACTTACCACAACTGGATGATGTAATTCATCTGGCTGAAGAGGCTGATGCGGCTTCAGCGAGCAAAAGGCACCAACCTGCTTTTGATTTTGGAAGGGGAAATGTCATTGGTTAGGAACATGCCTGGAGATAAAAGGATCCTCAATCTCAGTAAGTAGTGGCTCTGGCTGCAAAAACTTCTTCTTGGAGAAGAAGCAGAGAGAGTGAGGTTTCAATGCCACCGGGGACGTTCACACAGTGGAATGGATGACACATTCAGCGGCACCACACACTGCACACAAATCCCTTCACTTTTTCATTTATTCTTGTTTCCAACTTTGGCACTAATTGTATCTTATCAAGCATATGCAGAGGAGTATGATAACAGTGGCAGATTTAAAACCATAAATTCTGAGTAAATGGGGCTAAATGAGTCCTCAATTGTAGACAGTCAGGGGAAAGCATGCTTCACATGTGTAGCCTGCGATATGGCAGATTTTTGACTGTTGCTTGAAGATTTTATTGGCTGTTCCTAGCCAGCTAATTAAGATAATGTCAACACCATAAGTTGGATCGAAACGCTAACCCTGGATGTCCCCATCCTAGTACTTAAGTAGGATTGGGAACAATGGAAACTCTGACTGTTTCTAACAATATCAACCCGTTTAGCTTAGCTTACTTAGCATGTTTTTGCTTTACTGCTGAGGCTTGTAGTGTAACTTATTGAGTCTGACATCTGTTGCTATCTAGGGTATTAATTACATAGGTTGAATACAAATTTACATCATTTGCTACCTGGCAAAAGGAGCATAAACACCATACACACATTTCATACTTTCACTTGAGTTTTGACAGTTGAGATGACAATTGACAATTCAGCATGTGAATAAATCCAACACTTAACAAAACTGCTATGACTAATTATCCTAAGGTATGTTTGTATGTGGGACAGGTTAGCTAAATGCAAGCTACTGTGCCCTCTATCCACACTTAAGCGTCAACAGGAAATGGACTTGAAGAGACATTAATAGGGCACTGATGCTTAAGAGTGGTTTATCTAAAGAATCAGTGGATCATAACAGTTGAAGGTCGCAAGATGAAGACACTTCATCTTCAGATTTATTACCGTAGTGCTGTCTTCCTCCCCACATTTCGCTCACCACATTTTCCATGGAAGCGTTCCTACTGGCTGCGACTTTCGGGGTGTCGAGCCCAGCCAAGTCTGGGCCCAAGCAGACACGCAGTCCCTACCAGGAGCTGTTGACATTGGCCTTGACGTGGAGTTTCCCTCCCAAAAGTGGAGCAGACAGAGAGTCCGGAGAGACTCAGCAGAAAGGGAACAAGAGATAGTTGTGCCGAGGAAGGTGAAGCCTGAAAGTTTGTCTGCAGTGACAGTCAAGCGGGCAGCTGGCTAGTGTCTGGCTCTTAACCTTTGGTGGTCTAGGATGTGGGCAGCTATTTTCATCCTCGGAAGCGGCCGTCTAGTATGGTTTTAAATGATGATATAAAATAAACCTACTGCTACAATTTTAAATGAATACTGCAATTACAACATGAGCAGAAATATAGTGCCGGTAGGAAATACAACTATGTCCACTGAGACAAGACAAGAATAAGAGAATAACTCACTTGTTAAACATATTGTAGGGGACCACACCTCCAAGGAATACTGTGTAGTCTAATCTTGGTCAAACTGAGTTCTCTACATGCATGTGTTTGGTTCTATTGTCTGTTGCAATACATGCACTCTTAACAAACAGCAAACAGTTAAACCACATCCACTGTGAAGACAATGTTCAGCATTTCTTTTGCATTTTGGCCTGAACCAGGATTTCAGATTCTTGCTGTTGCAGCTACTTACTCATGTTCTTCTTCTCCTAACTCTATGCTCTGACACACTGTGGAATGCCAGGCAGCGGGATTCTGTCCCTTTAGGGCAAAACAGATTGACCAAACTTTGCACCAATTTAACACAAAAAAAAAAAAACAATGGGTATTTGTTTGTGTCTTGACTTGTCCATTAAGTTGTTTCAAGAAATAATTCCAGTCCAATTTTCTCTTTTAAAAACTAAACCAAATAATGACCATTAAATAAACTGATATTCTGGTAAACCATCTTTGGCGTCTTTGGAGCACATCTATACGTTAGGTAACTGGTCGATACAAAGCATCAAGAACATAGGAAAGCTGCCCTGTTTCTGCAAAGTGGACCGGGCAGGGACTGGAATGTCTTCCTAGCATCCATGCCATGCGTTGACAGCTATGATAAACATCAGCTATACATTTGTAGTCTTGAAACCCCCCATGGGACCATTGCTCATGGCCCCCTCTTGAGATGAGAAACAGCACATCACCAAGACTTTGCATGCACGTACAATTTGTGTGGGTTTCTGTGACATCAAACTAATGGAATTCTTGAGTCGGGATAACATCAGGTGGCCAGGTGTTTCTACAATCTGCCTCTGTCACACACACACATACACCCCTCATTACTCCACTTACTACTGCTATAATAAACACATCCAGAGAGGTCAGAGGGTTTGGTAGAAAAGCAGAGGGCCACACGAAGAATGGATAAAGCCTCCCCTTGGCATAAACAAACTGAACCATAGGTATTTCTAAAACACATGTGGGCAGTTGCGCGCTACCAAGGGTGTTCCTGAGAGGAACATGGCACACGGATGTGGCATGGGTTTAAGTATAGTAAAACGTCCACGAGGAAAAATGAAAATCCAAACCACAAGCATCTCTTTAGAGATTTTTTCTGTAAGAAAAGGGGGAAATATGACTGAGAAGCCAACAAAACAGGCCTATGTTTATGTCCATAAAGGGGACACAGTGAACTGGATGCTGATAGAGCAAAGACACAACAGGAAGTCGAGAGTGGATTATTCAAAGCTTTGTTGAGACACACAATGTGGATGTGTACTTGCAGCCATTATAATACAGTGAATTAAAGCAGTGCCTGATTTAGTCACAGAGGATCCTTATTGAGCACAGTTTAAGTCTGTGTATAGATGTTTACAGTGTTGAGTTTGTAAGGGCACAGAAAAGCCACAAATATAAAATACAGTCTCCAACTGAATACAGCTCTGTGCTTCTGATGGACAAAAAAGATGAATGTTTCCACTGTGCTCCGACGTCGTCCTCATCCTTTCAAAAGCTGCACTAAAAAGAAGACATTTTTCGAGATGAGGATAAAAGACAGTTTCATGGCACAGAGCACACCAGATTCATCCAGTTTCTAATCATTCCAGCCTGTACAGCTGCTACACTGACAGAGCTACACAGAACCTGACGCAAAGACACCACATAAACGTCACAGACGTTATCAAGATTTACGCTGCGAATAATTTACCGAGAAGAAAGGGCGGGCCTTCATATTAAATCATCCGCCCACATGTGTTATAGGAGCAGCCGGAGAGAGAATATCTCACACAGAAAGCGCTGGGCCCACAGCGAGGCAGCGTTGGTGTATAAATTGACGCTGTTTTACCGCAGACACTTTTGTCTATTTGTTTCTCATGAGAAATAGTGACAATCAGGAAAGGGAAAAATTACAATGAGCCTAATTACAATGCTGGTGTTATCATATAAAATGTGCATTTCACACAAGCTTAGCAAAAACAACTAACTGTACAATTTAGATTTCTATCCGGTTGCTAAAACACCAATAAATCATCCTTCTGTATCTATTTTAGTTTAACTCCAAACAAAGGCTATGGATTTTTGATAGAGCATAATCAGTTCCCAATGGGGAGGTTCCAGACCAACTTTCCCCCACCAAAAAATAAATAAAAATTCTTCAGCAACACAAACTACACAGTAAATTGGACTTAAGCCATCATTGCCTCAGCAACTGGGATTTTATCTGTGAAGAGCATTAATCACATAAATTACTTACGGAGTTACCTCTCCGAGAAGTCAGAGGTATGCAGTGTGTCGTCTGCAGCTCTTCATCCAACTGCGCACTGCGGTTGCTAATTCTAATCTACAATAATATAACTTCAAAACATTATAAGAGAGGTATGATAACCATTAACTGATCCCCTGTGGGAGAAATTCAGACATCAGTAGCTGGACAGGAGACTTTTTACACTAAAATCTATGACCAAAATTGGATCATGGATGTAATTTTTACAGTGCAGTGGCATGAGAAAATCAGTAAAAAAAAAATCAGGTTTGATGTGTTTTTAATCCAAATATTCTGGTGTTGATACACGCATCTGGCATTTGTCATAAACCTAATAGCTGAAAAATTAAAGGAGTTGGGGATTATTTTAAAAGTGGTCTGTGCTGACCCTGTGCAGCCAGGGAGGTATCTACAAACACACACCCGCGGTCAATGACAGACCAGATAAATCTGAGCAATCTAAACTAATCCCCTCATGATGTTATTTTGAAAGTTTGGAAAGACCAGTCGTGAAGTTGGCTCTGTGACTGATATATTTTTAATCAAGGGTTCAGACTGAAGGAAAGATTAGGATGCTTGAGTCCTAAATCATTTAACCTGTTAACCTACTTGAAGACTTAGGTAATGATAATTTGATCTTCCCTTTAAAAATGACGATGGGCAGTATCTACAAACAGCAGAATCTAGGTCACATATGGTTAGTTAATGGTTTCACAGATGGGGACTGAATCCACAGGTAACGTCCCAACAGTCTGAGGATCATTGTTTCTATAAAAGCTGTTCAACCCATTGTCTGAAAAATGCAGCTGAGCTTATTGCACTTCCAAGAAAAGTTACCTTATAGACGATGATAATTGACGATGATGAGTTGATATCAAAGCTCTTACTTGAATGTATTCTTAGTTTTCTTAAGAGTTGGAGTCTTTGCAGTAAACATCCCATATTTTCATGTGATGTTTGACAGCTTCTAATTCTCACCAAAATTGTCCCACTCCTCTTTATGGCACTGCCAATAAACCAACTATCATTTTTTTTCTTGTTATAATTTGTGACAGGTTGGGTTTTTCAGCGTTTATCCACTACTTTAAAGGTTTTAAGAAATTCCCTCGTAAACCTGCAGAACTGACCTGCAGACGTTGTAGTTCAGAGGCATGCTTGCAGGCTTGCTTGCTGGTTTGTCAGTCCGCCAGTCCGCCAGTCCGCCTGTGGGAAAGTCTCCAGGAGGCGTGGTGGCGAGCCTGCCCGTCGTCAGCTGCTGGCGGTTTCGGGGTATTTCAAGATGCACTGGTGGGTGTCACTTCACGAGCTTCCTGCCACCAGCTCAGCGAGAGTACAGTGGTGTTAAGGCTCCTGTGGTCAGATGGGGTGGAGAAGTGACTGAGTGTGTGGGACGAGATTTCACGTTGAATATGGGAAACATATTCTCTCATTATTTTTGACCCAGAAAGAACATAGCTGGGATTCTCATTTCACAGAATTCACAGGCCTTCACTTGCCCATTAGTGTTTTTTTGGGGGGTGATATAACATCTGAATGTACCCTGGCATGTTGAGTAATGCAGTTATTAAGGTAGTGAAAAGATAAAAAAATAATGAAGTCCTACATTGCTTTTGGATTGTGGCAGTGCCTCTATACAATGATGATCATGCTAACAGGTAATGTTGAGAAATTTGCATTTTTAGCGTCATTAAACAGTTATCAAATATCAAATATGTAAAATAAAATGCTTATCTAAGATCCCCTGTAAAGGCTAGATCTAACATGAGCTGGTTATTAGAAAAAGTCAACCAGAGTCTGAGTTTCTGACTAGCTCATGAAACTAACATGAATTAGCTTGCCTGCTATATCTGTTAAAATCTGCCAGCAACAGTCAAATCAACCAAATTATTGGACACTTTTAAACTTACCAAATTAACTGACAAGTAGGTTATTACCTTTTATTTCTGTCATTTGTTGTTCTTAACCGTTTTCTTCTGAAAATGCCACTGAACTACACGTACCTTAGTTGCAAAGCTAAAATTGCTAACAAGAGAGAGAGTCAAGCTGGGTTTTTGTGACTGAGCGGCCGAAGCTGCCTGCTGACATTTAGCCAACAAGGAATCTTTTTTTGCAGGTCTTACGTGATACTGGTTTGTACTATTTTGAAGATTCAAAATGTATTTTTTTTACATTTTTCATCATCCGTTTTTTAACTTTAAAAACCACACATGCACACCAAGCGGACATCAACAAACCAGTGACAATGAGGGCCAACTGGGGCATTGCTTCGTGTTGACTGTGTCTAGACCAAAAAATTGTTCTTTAACACACAACAAACACTACAGCAAACAGCCACTAGCATGTATGTTCTGTTCTTACTTGAGAGGAAACAGCTCTCCATAGCAGCAGCTGTCAAGCGTCTGCTCAAAATGAGAAATCTTCATAGCTATGACTGCAAATTTTCAACAAACTGTTGTACACAGCAGTCCTCTGTTGTCCTCTGTTAACCCTTGACAGCCAACATGTTAAAACGTCATAAAGCTGCCCAAGAGGGAACCGACAAGTGCCAAAACGGCAACACACATCAAAAAATATGAGACTGCAGCGGCGCAGCCTGTCCGATATTGACCAACAGCTGACAGTCGGCTTGGTGCGTCAGCTCTAATAAAGAGGAGGCTGTTGTGTCAGCTTTTTCACCTACTGTCATAGCATTTTTTTTTCAGACTCAAGAATGACCAGCAGATCAGTTGAACTAGGATCTACGCTGGAATCCAAATGAGTGCAACATTTAAATTTTTACGCTGGTTAGAAAGTGTCTAACAGCTCATGAGACAGTTTTAGCCATTTCTACCTTAACAGTTAAGACCAGCATATGAGTGTGAGTCCAAACATAATGTTTGCACTAATATCGTAGTTAACGAGATATTTATCCTTTTTTGCAAAGGTTAAACCCTGTGGATGGTGAATCAGAGAAACAATAAGGCAGGGAGGAGGCCGACTTAAGCTCCTTGTCTTCCTACAATTAGGTTTATTTAAACTTCAGCCGGTGTGTAATCAGGCAGCAGGGAAACCACAATGATGACTATGGACTTCACGTGTTCCTCTTCTCTCTTTCTTTTTTCTCTGTAGTGCATGTTCTACCGCCCACCGAGGCCAAAGAAAGCCTGTGGAGCTTGTTTGAAGGTAAGCTGTGATATTTTTAGAGCGTCTGAGTTTGTGTGTGTGTGTCTGTGGTGGCCTAAAATAGCCCAACCCTAAGGCTTAAACTACAGTGCCTTAAAATAGCTCAGCAAAACGTGTACGACACTTTTTTTCCCTTCAGATGTTTACATACTGTAGTAGACATAAGGCTGATGTACTAATGGACAGATGTGTGTGTGTCCATGTGTTCCAGATGTGTACCTGTGTGCGGTGCTGATCTGCTCCGTGGGTCTGCTGTGCATGTGCATGTTCACCGTGACGGTAACCTGCCAGTACATACAGAGGAAGCAGAGGCTAAAAGGTCAGCAGCAACGTCGAGATCAGTCTCTGCTGAACTTTGACTCACACCTTCTCGTGTCTCCATTTTGTTTCTTCTCCTTCAACCATCTGTTTCTCTAACTAAAATCTAAAATATGTGTGAATTCTCTGCAGATAATTACCTCTTGGTCAAAAGCCCTCAAAACAGGTAAGATTATACTCCGCCACAGTTTCACATTTCAAAATACATCCCCACACGCTAACATGCTATGACGGGCTCAGATTGAATTTCCACTGATATGGTTCCCCCTCCAGTTCGGGAGAGACGGTCACCAGTGTGGCCAGTGTGTCTCCTGCTTTACCTAAGAAGGAGAGGAGGTACAGGAAGAAAAGGAGCAGAGACTACCAAGAAGAGATACCACCAGAGATACCAGCAAAAGGTAAGGCTGTTGTGCATTCACATGTACTGAAACATGTTGGAAAAGTTCTCCTTTTGGCTTTTTAACACTCAGAGCTACTCAGAAATGTTTATCAAACCCACATTCGATATCTTTTTTCTTTTTTTTTTTTTCCAGCAGGGCTTCACCTGTCAGATCTGATCATTTACACTATAACCTACTTTATTAATATATTGGACCCAAAAATACACAAAATTCTTCAAATCCGAATTGAAAAAAAATATACTATTTATTACAAAAAAAAACACAAACTACATACAACCATTTCCCATAAAAACATGTATATTTAGAGGCATTTCCTACCTTGTCAGCTGCAATTCTTCAGAACAAAACTATAATGTGCAAAATTATACAGAGAGCTACGCTGGTGTTTTGTATTCCTAGAGTTCCAAATAGTGCAAATTTAACATAAGAGGTAAAATGGTATAGTCATTACATAGCGCAGTATCAGAAAATAGTTTTGTACTTTCAAGTTAAAAACTAGGAGAAAGTTTCAAATTGCACTTTCGAGTGAAGTTGACAGCGATGCTTCAGTTGACGCAGATTTGTGTTACAGCGTTTTGTAAATGTCT
>JASGAT010392385.1:0-20605 GCA_030220025.1 Chelon auratus | reverse complement strand
GCAACTCTCACTTTTAAATGACAATATCCTGGCCGGACCACTGTTGTCAGTGATATAAGTATTTGAAATGAACATGATTTCTTCATGTCTAGTGACATGTCAGGGCCATTTTATGATTAACTGAAATACATTTCTTACATACTGTTCCTTTAATTTTTCTAGTGTCTTTTCAATCTGACATAAGTGACATGATCATATGTTAATGTAGAGCTGTTAAGGTTTTTTAAATGTGCATTACCATCACAGACTGTATATAAATATGCACTACATGTCTCCACTTCCTCCCGTTGGTCAAACGGATGCTAGAATTCCAGGGGTACGGGTGCCGCCATCTTACGAGTTTGGAGCCAGAGTCCGTGGAGTACCGTCCGAGAGTTGAGCCACCCTTCTCCCGGACTCACTTGCGTTTTCGTTTGGGTAATACTGTGCTGTGCTCTACCTTCACCAGTTCTAAAGAAGCCTACGGGATCGTTTTGACCAAAAATTTAAAAAGAAACAGGAATTTGCAGTCAACTGTGCTGTAAAGATGTGTTTGTTTGAGGCTTTATTGTTGCACAAAGATCTTTATTTTTCTCTTTGTACCTTTCCAGCAAACCAGACAGTTGAAAGTACTCATTTCAATGTAACATTTGACATGATGGATATGTCAAGTATATCCTAGTACCTTTCATCTCGAAACCCTGAAAACACACTTTTTAAAAAAATTTTGAATCCTGCATCACAATTCCTTTTTTTTCCCCCCTTTTCGTCTGCAGTTATTTTCAACAAGAGCACGGTGTCTCTCTGACTGTTAAATTCCTCATCTCATCTGAAGTGCTGCTTCACTGAGCATAACTGTATTAAATCAGATGCACAGTTTAGCTCATAATTCTCCACGTGAAATGAAGAACATTCGCACAGGCATTCTCGTTGCTCCACTTGTACCATTCGGTGGGAGAATATTTCAAATGCATGTGCTGCTTGAGTCATTAGAAACTAGTCAAGTGATCCACATTAAAGTCAAAGCTTTGTGTTAATAATGAATATATATTTATGTCACCAATTTGCTGAATTTCTTTTCTTTCTTTTTTTTGTTAAATCGTCCAAGTATGTTTGGAACAGAAGGAAACAAGAAATTTGAATAACAGTTAACATCAGCATTATTTGAGTAAGTTTTAACTTATGTTCCAACCATATAAGAACAATGTGCAGTACACTAATCAGCCACAACATTAAAACCACTTGTCTAACAATGTGTTCATTCAGATTAAACAGGTCTGAGCCATAGAGATATGGACAAGCCCTTTGTTCTGTGGTACCAAGACATTAGCAGCATATCCTACACACAGACATCTGGAGAATTTGGTGTCAACACCTTGAACTCATTCCTGAACAATTTCGGCACTTGTGGCAGCGCACACTACCCTGCCAAAAGAGGCCACTGTCATCAGGGAATACGGCTGGCGTGAGGAGTGGTACGATCTGTCAGTGACACATCCACAAGTATGCCGGGACTTGAGGTTTCCCAGCAGAAAATTGCCCGGAGCCTCGTGCTGCGTCTGCCAGCTTGCCACTTTCTTCTAGTGCGTCCTGCTGCAATCTCCTAAGCAGTCAGCCACCCAAATGATGTAAAAGATACTCATCAGGCCAGGTCATCGTTTTAAATTGCTCTTAAGTCTAGTTCTGACAATCGCATGCCCATTGCAGTCGCTCGTAGTGGTGGACAGGGGTCAGCAATTACACGCTCTCCCATCTTTCTACCATAATCGGCATTGAGGGTTGCTGCAATTTGTGCCACTGTAGCTCTTCTGTTCGGTAGGAGAACAATCCTCAAGCATCCTCTTAGCTCACCAGCGAACCTTGGCTGCCCAATAGTCCTTCAGCCACCTCTACCAGCTACCCCACCATTTTGGAAACCTTCATCAGAATTTGCTCCTCGTCACTCCATTTTTCCTGCTTCCAGTATGTCAGCTCTGACTGAACAGACTGTTTACTTTCCGCCTAATATGTCCCACCCACTGACAGGTGCCATTTTAACAAGATAATCAATGCAATTCACTTCACCTGTCAGTGTGGTTTAATGTGCATTTCTCAGGCACGATGCTACAGCGCTAATGTTGATGCATGACAAGCACAGCATCTGCTGCAAAGTCTAACTTGTAGTCACAACCTCTAACTATATACAGCGTTTATAAGAGTAGTTAAAAAAGAAATGCTACTTCCTTTTTTTTAATTTGTTCCTTTATTATCCCAAAAAAAGCTAAAAGCAAAGTTAATTACTGTTTCACGATTATGCAAAATGTAAATGTAATGCATAAGGGTGACTGGTCTTTTCATTCATCTTGCCAGTGAGTGGGAACTGATGAGGCAGTAGCTACCAGATCTGCCAAAAAGATCCAGTGCTGCCGGCTGTTGTTTTTAAAGCATACACAATTACTGCAAGTGTACAATCAATGTTTGAAACGAGCCAGCTCCATCCAGATTTTTATTTTTATTTATTTTTTAATACCATTTTCAATCTTGGGAACCACTTGTGCCGACAGCAAACAAAAACAGCTTTTCACTTCGTAATTCAAAGACCCGGCCACTGCACGAGCTCCACACATCTCTCCCGCTAACTTTCAATCTGATGTGTTGGAACAGGGAAAACGCAGGAGGCAGAGAAGAGACCCAAAGATAATGGGCTCTTGACCGAGTGAGGAATTAAACCCACAAAGTTTTTTGTTGTTTTTTCTTTCTTTTCTATCCATGGCGCAGTTTTACACCTGACTGATCATCTCACCTCAGCAGCTTGTTTGGATGCTTGAACCGTCCAAAAATAACTGTACTACCCATCCCATTATCGACCGCTGTTTCCATGATATCACACAGAAACGCTGAATGTTGTGCATTCACCAGTGAGATGTTAGAAAATTTTTTAACGCCAAACAAAATAAAGAGCAGTAGTCCAAATGTAATTCACATCATTCAATCGATGGTACGCACCATATACGCCACACATGCACTTGCAGAGGTAAAACAAGAAAGCCCTAAATATATATAATATATTTAATATTACACTGCAAGGAGAAAATAACATTGTATCTCGTTCCATGCTTTACAAATCATCATATCCTTCAAGGGAGGATAAATAAATAAAGAGACGGTAGAAAGGAGAGAATATAGTTGGTAATAAAACTCGCATTGGAGATGGTACAGCATGGTAATCTGTTAACAATCTGTCTTTTACAGATGGTGGCTCGCAGAAAAATACAATCAGCAGACAAATGTCGGCTTTTTGTCAGGTTACTTACAGAACTGAAATGCACCAGCTTTATCTTGTACAAACTGCTGGTTGTGACATTTAGAAGATTTGCATTTTTAGCAGGCAAGCTGACCCTCTGCATAAAAATAACCAAACGTTACCTGAACAATTTCTGTGTCGCACTTTTCTAATTAAAAGCAGCAGCGAGAGATAAAAGGTTTGCAAAACTAAACGCTGGCAGTGGAATGGAAATGAGCCCATTCACTGGAAACCAATGTTAAACCCCTTCTCTTTTGTAACATGTTGAACCGCTTGGGGGGAGAAATGTCAGATGGTGTTTAGTTTTTTTGTTTTCAAGGTTTCCTGTTTGCCCGACGTAAAACAACACTGAAGGCGGCATCTGTTTTTATTTTTTTTGTTTTTTTTTTCTCCAAAAATCGCATTATTCACTCGGAAAATTCAAAAGTCCGTGCAGGGCGATAAAGATTTGCGAAATGGCTCGGCAGTTCATCCACTTTGAACACAGACCAGCACACGCAATCTTAAGAAGCCTGCCCTCGGAACTGGCACAGACCACCGCGCACATTCTTCATCCAGATGGAAGGATTTCTACATATGGGAGAGGAATGAAACAAAAATAAGGGGAAGATGGTCGTGTCAGTCTCGCAGTGATAGGATGTGATTTCTGGCACGGATGCGAGCGATGAACAGGTGTAGGGAAGATAGGACGCAGAACGGTTTTGCTGATGAATAGGAATAGGTCATTCTCATCCAGATGTTAGCTGTCAGGTTTTTTTCTTATTCTTTCTTGCACATGGAACTACTCATAATGTGAGGTTGTTAGAGCTTCTTGACGTCCAATTAAACCCTTGCAGGGCGAGGCCAGTCGCTGTCTTCGTCTGAGCCTCTTCGCCTCTCATGCTACCTCCTTTTATTTCCCAACTTTCCAGTGTGTTATGTGATAAGGCTCTTTCTACTGTGTGGTCAGGATTACGGCGCGCACGGAGCGTATTAGCATGCAGAGTGGCACGCGGTGCAGTCTCATCAGCTTGTCAAACTAAATTACAGGTGCAGAATACACAGTGAATCACTCATCACCTCGCACTGCTCTCCCTGATCTCCGACCGCTTCCTCTTTGTTTAGCCGCGGTGCTCCATTGGAGATTCATCCAATCAATGTAATTGTGGGTGATTGTTTGACTCAATCCAGTGCCTCCTTACAATCACCGTCACGATCAATGGCCATTGCTCCGGTCCTCCTGCTGTCTCCGTGAAGGATTATCCGGGCACGGTACAAGAAGAGAAATTATTTTATGTGAGGATTTATCTGATTATTTCTGAAGTATTAAGCGCTTTCATACTCGTACAGTTCTTTTTATTGCTTCCATGCGTTATGAATTGACCGCATTATTTAACAAGCCACATGTAAAAACGCTCAATGATATTGGAACCTGCTGCTCTTTAGCTGCCTCCCCCGCCTCGCATTCAATCTTGTTTCGGCCACAGAGAAGAAAGACTGGCATTAAATACATTTGTCTTTTTAGATTTACCGTTTTTTAATGACTCTCCTCCTTCACATTGGGTGACATTAGGCTGTAGGGTTCTGAAACAAAGGACTGGACAGCTCAGCGCTTCACTGAAAACTCGAGATAGCTTTGTAATCACGCGGAGACATAAATCACCAGCGGTTGGGGCTGTTTATGAACCAGTGATTGTGATCAATTAAAGTATGAAATTATGAAAATGGGTTTTAGAATTTAGAACAACTTTCTATCTGCTACACACTAATCAATGTGTGATTTATTAGATGGCATGTTTGCAAATCCTCTCATTAGATTCTTTAATAAAGATGAACTTTGATGCTATGGATGGCTTCGCGGGGCTCTGTCTGCGTTCTCCCCCAGCCCGCTGAAGGCCTGCTTAATCCCCTCTCCCGTATCAGCTCCTTCTGAAATCGCAGCTTAGTTTTCATCAAGCTCGGCCAGCCTGATGGTAATGAGCTTGCCGTTTTTGGAGCCATTCTGACGCTGCTCGTACGGTGAGAATGAAGAATGAGTTGCACGAGCAAAAATATTTAGAATTGTTGTTTCTTTAAAATTAAACCTCTCCCCTGGACGTGCAAACTGCTAATGGATTCCACAATAAAAAGCGTCCATTAATCAAAGAGGAGATAAGTAACTGCAGCTATTTTTGGTGGATATTGACACGTTGGAACATAATGCAGCTGGCCATGCATGGCTTCTCCGCCTCTCTTTTCTCCCTCTTAGATAATGAAACTCAGCATGTAGTGCATAAGTGGAATTTGTCTCTGTATTTTCAGCCAGGGCCGAGTGTGTCGGGCCTGTGCCTCTGCCATGGTGCTGAGCAGTAGCAATGGCCTAAGCTGTGCTGATAGATGGCTTGGCTGCAGGCAGCCAGGCGCTGGTGCTCGCCTCAGCTCCCACCGACGCGACGCGACCCTTTAGCCCAGGGGTATGGCTTAGAATGCAGCTATTAGAGCAGTCCGGAAGATTTCCAGAGCTCATTATAGTCAAGTGTTGGGCACACATGCACACGGACGCGCGCGCACACACACACACACACACAAAAGCCAGCTCCATGTAACTGCACACAAACACGGAAGCCCATCAGGATGCAGGTCCACAAGCTCTGAGGGCAGGATTCGCTCGAGCTGAAGCAAGAAGGAAGGAAAAAAAACCAAAACTGAACTAAAAGCACGAGACTGGGAAAAGCCACTGTGGTGTGGAAAACTGTCACAGGAAATTGCTCCTACTTTACACAAAGCCGAGACAATGAAGCAATTTTACAATTTCGGAATGGCAGCATCATTACAGAGGAGGGAGATCTGCGGCAGATTTACTCCTCGGGCAGGATGAGTTTTCAGGACCATAGCAGGTGCGCTGTCAGATTCCACGCCCGTTAATTATGTTTGCTCGCGTAAGTAGAGCTTGTAATTTTGTTTGCGTCCTCCAACGGCATCCGCAGCTTCTTTTGCATTCACTAGCGGGGGAATGTCAGTGCAGAAACCCAAGGCAGCATTACCCTGAGCATTTCTGCCAAATGCTATATTATGCAGGTCCTAATCAACCCATTAACCGGAGCTTGTTTTAACTTGACTCTAATGATAGATGCAGATTAGAATGGTGTCTTTAAAATAATAGCCGTTTTCGTTCCTCTTTACTTGTTAATCTAGTTTATTATATATATATATATATATTTTTATTATTTATTTTTTTTTTTTTAAGGGTTATCATGTCTTATTAAAAGTCTTTGCACTGAAACTGTTCCCTAAAGCATATACAGTTCTTCGCGGTGCAAATGCATATGTATGAATATCACCAGAGATCGGCCTTTGAGCCCAGAGACACAGAGCAATTAAGGGTTTAGTGTCTTGCTCGAGGAGACTGAGAGGAGTTGACACTCACTGGGGAACCACCTTCAACGACAAGCCTGTCCCAGTTATGAACGTTACTGAAAAAAGAAAATTCAAAACATTGTGAGGATGCTGTGTTGAGTTCAGTGTCCAGCTGTAGTTACGTTGTAATGGATTTATTGAATGTGTGTATCGATATACATTCAGTTTTTTTTTTAATCCTCACACTGTTCCTCAAAACATAATTAACTTTTTGTTTCGGTGACTTTTACGAAATTGACCAATCACTTCCATTTGAATGTCTTTCTGGTCACTTTGCCAGTCAGTATTTGGCAGTTCCCAAAGTCTATATAAGTCTACCCAGAACTGATCAGCCGTAACATTATGGTCATAATCACTGGTCAAGTGATTTTGTCCTCACAACTGATGTGTCAGAAGCAGGAAAAGTGGACAAATGGATGCTTTATTTATCCAGTGGGAAACTCAGTGTCCAGTAGCTTCATCACATATAATGCCGTGTGAAAAAAAAAAATATAGTAGTATCACCAATGATCGACCTCCTCAGCCTGTCTGTGGAGCACGACAGAGACAGCAGCCTGTCACTGAACGAGCTTCTCTGCCCGACTATGTGTCGTGTAGAGGGTGGTGGGCATTGCTCATAATGGTCCGGATTTTGTTCAAGGTCGTTGCATCTGCCACTGATGTCAGGAACAACTTGTATAGTCGCGAGGTATCCTTCTTCTTAATGCTGCCTCCCCAGAACACCACAGCGTAGAAGAGGGCACCGCCAACGACAGTCTGGTAGAACATGTCCAGTAACTTCCAGCAGATGTTAAACAACCTTAGCCTCCCGAGGAAACAGGGACGGCCGTGACCTTTTTGTATACTGAATCTATGTTTGTCGATCAGTCCAGTTTGTGGTCCAGCTGTAGACCCAGATACTTATAGGTCTGAACCACCTCTGCACACTCCCCATTGATGGTTACGGGCTGCAGGTGGGGCCTGGACCTCCAGATACCTACTACCATCTCCTTGGTTTTAGGTGCATTGATCAGACGATGGTTCGCTCCGCACCATGAGATGAAGTTATTCACACTCCACGATTGCAGTGTCATCTGAGAACTTCTGCAGGTGACTCTGTGTTGTACTTGAAGTCCGAGGTGTACAGGGTGAAGAGTTTGATCTGAGCCAAATCGCGATGGCTAGACAGCTGGGTTCTGATGTATCACATTGTTGTTTTACATCACAGGTTGCTGGTTTTAATATTGTGTTTTGTCATTTGTCAACGCATTTAACAGGTAAAGGTGACAGTTTTCCTTATGCAGAGGAGTGTTGGAGACTAAAACAGAGGTGAGAGGAGAGCAAATATTGAATTGAAACACTAAATGCCACAGTGAAGGTCAGTGTTGCTCCATGGATGCAGGACGTGTAAAAAGGCAAATGCTTGCTAAAACATTCTCAAGCTTTATAAGGTAAAAAAAACAGCCCAGGTGAAACTCATCACCATGGTAGCCAAGCAAATTGTGGAGAAGCTTGCTGCAGATCAGAGAAGTTTGTCTTGTAACGTGTTTTGTAATGTTTGCGTTAAACTTATCAGATCAGTTTAGTTTCCTATGCCTAAAGTATTCAGGAAGTTATAGAAGGGGGGTTTACACGGTCGTAAATATTTTTTTTCTGAAGACAATCATGTCGTTTTTAGCATCGATGGTGATCGACCTTTTGTCGAATGTATGAGGCCCAAAAAATAAAAAGAATGAACGCAGCTTTTAATGCTGAATTTCAGTCTTACACGAACAAGATATTAACTGCATGTCATCTCCTGTGCTTTGTACACCCGTCCATCAACCCCAGACTCCTGTTTAAAAAAAAAAGAAACACTCCTGGCAAACACTGAGGCAGCAAAAGTGTCTCATATAAATCACACATTCCTGATCAAATTGTATTATAGATTGGATCATCTTTGTGGTTTAGAATGACTGAAAATTTTTATTTCTCTTGAAAATAATTAACAAGCCAAACAGCTCAACTACTGGTGCCAGCAGACTTTGTACAGCCAAGTGGAGCATTCTGGGCCAAAGCAACTGTTATAGCCCCAACTAAAGTTACAATATGAAAGAGAAAGTTCAAACCTGTTGAGGACAGTGGAACTGAGGCAGGTTTAACCGAAGAGACAAATTGAAGGGGAGCGTTGACACATTGTGGTAAAGCAGGTAAAGTATGGAATCTGCAGTAAAGTTGCTTACAGGCACAAATGTGTGTAGATTATTCCCTGGCCCCTATCCAAACCGTCACTCAGCTCTTTGTTGACTTACCCAGCTGTAATGAGAAACACTCAGCCATGGCCACCCTCTGAGTCCAGTTAGCTTTTTGATTTATTGAAATCCACTGCCGGCCAGTGCTGAGTCACCAGCTCTGCGGTGAAAGCCAGACGGATACTTCACAGTTTCTGTCTCTGCTTTCATTCTACTTAGTATCATCACACTGTCAGACATTCTTCTTCCTCTCTACTGTTGCAGAGGGCGCAGTCATTTATCCAGCAAAGCCGGATCTGACAAGGGGACACTTGAGTTGGGCAGCTGATGCATAAACCTCAGACACTATTATGCTTATTAAACCTCTGCCTTTTTATATGCGTGCACACACATATTCCCGCTCCATATATTTATGGATTTCTTTGCTATTTCTTGCTGAAATGTAGTCATTATTATTTGGTGTGATGCTTAGGCATTTTCAAGCAATCTACTTAATGTGCCACAATTGATATTAGTACTAAAATGTAATCTGTTTGTTCAGCAGGCTCCAGTCATCCCATAAAGAATACCACATGGCATTGATTCAGACTTATTGGGAGTCTATTGCAAAGTCTTTCTGTGCTTGTTGTGCAAATGGAAGTGATCTGTAGCTAAAGCGATGTAGAGTGACCCCCTCTCTCTCTTCTTATTTTATTTTAAATCTTACATTTATCACGACTCCCAGCGAAATATGAAAGGGAGATAATGTTCATAAATAACCACCAATCCCCCATAAAATACATTTTGCTGGTCTCATTGTATTATTAAAAGCCATATGTTATCTGTTTTGGATGTGCCGTGAGACATCGGCCCTATAATCTGTTCTATTAAATGAAATAAAACTATATTCTGAAAAATAAACGGCGTGACAGCAGCCTCGGAAGTCCCCGGCAATTTCTGACACACTTCACTCAACCCCGCTGACTTTGACGGAAAACTCCGATAAGTCTGTCGTTTAGCTTCAGATTCATGGCCCCGGTAGTCATAGAAAAACAGAAGGGGCGTCAAAATTCAAACCACGACAGAAAATAGTTTAGAAATTGCATGCAACACACTTTGCAAATCAATTGTTATTATAATCAGTAGTGATTAACAAAACTGTTATCTTGATCTAAGAAATGTTAAAAAAAAAAAGACCAGAGTTTATCTAATGTTTTTTTTTCTTGCTTAATCACATTCATTTTATGTTCTACATTCTTTATATGCACTAAGGGCTTGTTTAAAGTGTAATTTGTGTTGTGTTTTAAGTCTTAATAGCTGCGCTGGTGAGACTGATGGTTCTGTCATGTTGTTGCCGCGAGAATGAAAAGCGTGATTATTTTCTGAGCTTATCTTTTCCTGTCTGTTATGATTCAATTTTCACCACAGCACAAGTCCTGGCAAAGACTTAAACGTTTTGAAGTCTTATCAGAGCTTCCCTTCAGTCCTCACGTCTTTTGTAGAGAAATCTCTCTTCGCTTTCCTCATCCTCTCTGCCCATCTTCCCTCAGCCTGAATCTCTGGGAAGCTAATCATCAGCTAAACACTGGACACATGTTGGCGCCATCACAATCTCTGGACGTCTTGTTTTTCCATGTTGACCACATACATGTCTTACTCTTGTCCCGTTACGCGACTTGTCAACTTGCTGTTAATCTGTTTTGGATGAGACACTTCTAAATCCTCATTTGTTAAGCTTCATTTGTCACAGACTCCCCACGCTGATCCCAGACAATTACTCACTGTTGCAGATGGGAAGATGAGCAGTCCGTAATCAAGCAGCTTGGAGTTGAGAAACTCTTTGTGATTGATAGCAAGTTGTCATTAATGGCAAAATAATAAAGGCTCAGCATGCCACAGGGATGCCTGACAGGCAATGGATTTGTGAAAAGATGAATTAATTACACGTCTTCTCATTGAAACAGTCTATGGATCACATTGACTTTGCTCACTCATGTTAAGTGTTTCCTTTTCAAGTTATGCCGCCTTGGGTAAAGCAGAGCTTAGAGAAAATACTGCCATTCAGATACTGTGTTGTGATATTGTGCACTTAAAAAAAAGAAAATGAAAAAAAACAAAACTTATTAGAGCAACATGTACAAAGCCAAAATAAAATGCAGAAGAAATGTAACGGGACATTTTCAAAACAAATTTGCCCCATTTACTCAACATATTTAAGTTTAATAAAGATAAAACCAAAAATTACCCTTCCTAACCAACACTATTCTCCTTTTCTTTCAGTATGACAATGAAAGTATAGATTGGAAAACAATATGGGGGAATTATCCTAAAGAAATCCACTCCCATACTGTGAAGATTATCACAATATCATCATTACCTTCACAGTTTACTTTTTGAGGGGAAAGGATGCTGTGGAGTAATGAGCACATACTGCAGAGATGTGTGCATTGTATTGCATTTATTGTCAGTGTGGTGATTTACTCAGGGGGAGGTGAGGGATTTAAAAAAAATATATATGCTTGATATGTAAAAGAGGTATCGGTATGCCTTATGTTCTTCAGAAAATTGGAGTGCACAAAATTGGCTTTGCAATGCATGAATGTCTGGAGTCAGGCCTAACTTGAACACAGTTTTTTCAATATTCATTCATTCATCGTCTGTAACCACGTATTCCTGCGAAGGGTCATCGGGTGAGAGGCGGGGTAGTTTATTTTAATATGAATTATTTTATATTTTAGTGTAGTTAAAACTGATTTAATCTGAAGTGTATGGAGGGTTGATTGTTATATGGAAAGGGTTATTAGTTGTTTAATGGCTTCAGTCACTTCCATACAAAACTCTTTTTTTTTCTTTTTTTTTGTAATACATGGCGTTCCTCAAGGTTTAATACTTGGTCTGCACATTTTGGTTTCTGTCCTCTCTATGTAAAAGTTTGACATTTTAGGCTTTGATTTTTACTTCCCTAGAGGTCTGCTTTGTATACATACTTGGAAATGTATGTAATTTGGTGCTTGACTACTTTTTAATTACACTTATAATAATAATAATAGTAGTAGTAGTAGTAGTAGTAGTAATAGTGGTAATAATAATAATAATTCTTTTTATTTATAGGTGCCTTTCAAAACACCCAATGTCATCGTACAAGTAAAACAGAGTTTAAAATCATGACAGAAATCAAAAACATTTCACAAACGTATAAGACACTAAAAGATAAGATAAAAAGATAAAAGATTCGGTTTAAAAAAATGAATGATGATGATCTAAGAGTCCGGCTGGGTGTGTTGATGTGGAGAAGTTCGGTCTTTAATTGAACTTAATCCATACAAACGGAATGTCATTTTGTTTTCCTAAACCTGCTATTTTAACTGGACAAGTAAGCTGACAGAACACGTCTCGTTCACTTCAGTTTTCCTCGCACTGTTTTGAAGCAGTTCAGTGTCTGTAGTGTAAGTTGTTATGCAGGCTCTGTAGCACTGACTTGGAGGTAAATTTATCATCTCAAAAGGCATAAAGCTATGATTATTCACTGGTAGAGGTAGTGATTTCACTTCCCTACCAGAAATCCTCTAATGAGGCACCAACTTATCAAAAAGCCCAGATCTTCCACTAGAAAAGTCAAATGAAATGACAGCGGGTTTACATAGAGTTCAGCATGTGCCTTTCATCGTGCCTTGACAAACAGCTGAGGCACAACAGGGGGTAAAGCAAATAGTAATGTGAATGCCATGAGGAAGCGCAGTGAGGAATACCGATGAAGACAAGAGAAAATGCGTGTGAAAGGATAGAGGTAGAAGGAAATCCTTTCCAATTATGTTCAGAAAGGTCAACAGTTGTGATGTGTTAAGATACAATAAGCAATATCATTAATAAAACATGCACTGATTGAACAGTCAGGAATGTATGATTTTTGTTGGGTACACATCTCCCCTCAAGTTGTTTTTTTTGTTTGTTTTTTTCATATTTTCTAGATGTTTTACTTCATTATTTCCGTTTGAATGTACCAGTTATTTTGATTTGATATGCAGGTCACATATCTCATCTCAAAAGTACCATATCGGAGTTGTGTAATCATGAAGGAAGACAAAAATTATAGAGTTTTGGAATGGGGGAATTTGTTTTTTATTATTACATCTGCCGTCTCTGGACCTACATGTCAAATTACTGTAAACACAAGCTGGTTACTTGAGTGTATTGCATCAAGCATTGTGTCAGTTTTTATTCACCCAACTAATTCACATTTCTTGGTCCTGAGTGAAGCCTTTGTTTATGAGTTTGATTAGAAGAGATAAACACTTTACTGTTTAAAGTATGGAGCTGGCTAAAGATGTTAAAGATGATGTCATTACAACCTTGATTGGGCACTTTTCAGTATGCGGTGTTCCTCAAGGCTCAATGCTTGGTCCTCTCCTTTTGGGCGCATGCCTTTTGTGTGGCCATGACATACTACTGTATTAAATGTTTTTTTCAAATTCTATAATTATTATAATAATAGATTTATAATTAAAAAGAGAATTCACAATTTATTTAAAGGTTATTAGTTAGTGGCAGACCTTCCCTGGTTAGTAAATGTCAAACTCTTCACCTGTAGGAGGCATTCTGCTAAAGAATATTTCATCTGCAAGCAAAAGTTCCAACCAAAATACCGCTGCTTACATTTCTACACACTTGAAAGCTCATTGTGATAGACTTTGATGTGCAAAATTGGCCTTGTCCTCACATAATTATCTTACTTGCACAAAGAAATGTGAAGCCACTGATTCTAGCTTGTGTTCGCATTCATCTGTATTTTGTGTTTCAAAGAAGAAAATAGTACCACTAATAATACTTTCCTATAGATTCTTCTAAGTATAACTTGTAGACTCGCATGGTTACAGATGTTGTGAAAAAACAGCAATTTTTTAATCAAACTATTTCATTTATATTTACAACATGCTGATAAGCTGGCTACTTTGAAGAGCAGTGTCAATAAATGCCCCAAAACAAAACTAATTAACAAAAACGAATGTTTGGTATCAGAGCACAGCACGAAGATGACATATAGAACTAATTAATTATCTGCTTTAATGGAATATGATCCCAACTGCTCACACTCGTCCTCTCCCTTAATCCCTTTCCAAAGCTCTATGTGTGCTTTTGTCTTATAGTCCGGTCAATGATTTAAAACTATAATTTATAAGTAAAACTGAGCAGGTCATGTAAATATTGTAATGAAGTTAATCTTGGGACTGTAAATTTACTGTAGAGAAAGGATCACAGGAACGGAATGGACCAAGATGTAGTTTAACATTGTTGTGCAGATACAGCGGTGTAACGAGAGGAAAAAAAAAGATGTTCAGTAATTATCTTCAGACTTTTAACAAGGCCGCAATGTTGTGTGAGTACAAGGTCGTCTGTGGTAAAAACACATCCAGATGGACCTAGTAAGAATGGGAACAAAATGATTGTCGCTTAGATTGTTGCATACTTCTTGTGGCTCATCACACCACTAGAGACAATATCTTAAAAATGTAAAAAAAAAAAAATACTTCATATTATTTGTATTTATACATACATTGGTGAAACCTTTATATTTATTCATACACCTTTGTAAAGCTATAGTATATAGACACTAGAAATACTCTTAGATCAGTTAATAATCTCATAGTGCATGTACAGATGAGGGAGTCTGCTGCGAACAGCACAGAGGAAAGCTGGGTTTCAAAGACAAACTGCAGCCCCAGCGTTGGAAAAGAAATCGTTGTTGCAGATAAATAATTAGACAAAGATGAAGAGAACTGGAGCATTCTTGGATTTGTTTGTTTTTATGTGTGTAGCTGAAAGAAAATATCAATACCGCTAATGACGCTTATCTAAATTGGATACAAAACTTGGCACAAATGTGCATTATAAAAACACACACACAAGAAATAAGATATGCTGGCATGGATGTGGGATGTAGTACAGAGATGCCTCACTAAATGTTTGTTTTTCTTGCTTGAATTATCCTTTAACATCGTAAGGTGTTCAGCATCATGAAACCTTGTCACGAAGTGGGATAAACATCCTCCAAGGTAGAATGAGTCTACCTGTGGATGCAGTAAATAAATAAATGCAGCACTTTCCAGTGTGCAATGCCCCAAAGCTGGTCTCCTATAGAGTAACACACAGTTTGAGTTTAAGCCCTTTTTTTTGTGTTTCTTTACTCCTCTCATCTACGCCATCTCAGATTTAATTTTAAAATAAACTCCTTCCAAGTGGCTTGAGAATTAAGCTGGAAGTGCTAATTAGAGGCAGACTAAGCCTCTCGTGTGAGGCATATAGTTTCGAAGCTGATGATTAATATTCATGTAGTTAAAATATAAGCTACAAATCCCTGTTGAGCAGCAGACTTGTCACAAGCAACTGTTTATGTGGAGAAACAAGCAAAAAGAGCCACAGTCAGCATTTACCACTTCATTTTAGTACTTATAATAAAAAAAAAAAATTAAGAATCCATAAACCGACTGAGAGTATGTCAGAACTTGAGAGAAAATTTCAGATCATTGTTCTGATTTGAACGATTGGGTTCAAGGACAAGTAATGGAAATTTACTAATCTATATAATCTCATATATCCTTCTCTTTTAGATTAGTGTAGTTATGTGGGAGCATTCAGAAAAGGGTACGCTTGGTGTGTGTGCGATGGCTTCCATACACGTGCCAGGATAATAATAGGACTCCACATATGGCCCTGTTGAACCTTTCCCTTCCTCTATTTAGATGAAGCATAGACTGTATATAAATATGGACAAAGTGTCGCCACTTCCTTGCATTCGCCAAACTGAAGCTAATTTCCTGGGGATATGGGCCTCACCATCTTTTGAGTTTGAAGCCAGAGTCTGCGCAGTACGGTCCGAGAGTGGAGCCACACGGAGCCGCGATATCGATGACTTGACCACATTTCCGCCAGACTCACTCGCATTGTCGTTTAATTGATTCTACGCTCTGCTCTTCCTCCACCAGTTACAAGGAAATGTTGGATTATACACTGTACTTATTTTTAAATTTCCCTCAGAACTGCTTTGCTGAGCGGTACGCATGCCGAATGGTGGTCGCCATTAAATCACATCCTGTTTCTATAGCGTCAAAAAAAAAAAAAAAAACTAAAAGGAAACTTATCCAAACAATTGACACAAAAACTTTCATCAACATTATATTAACTAAAATGACAGAAACCATCCTTGAAAAAAAAATGTATTAGACATATATTTTAGTCTTTTAGTTTGGCCCAAGTCCCATCCACTAACATGGAGGAGGTGGAGCTTATGACCTATACTGCAGCCATCCACCAGGGGGAGATCTACTTGAACTGGCTTCACTTTTGAGGAGCTGTTCCGCTGTCCATCTTTATACTGTCTGTGACACAGGTGTCAAGCGTACGGCCTGTGGGCCGAACCTCCAAATTGGGTTGTATGTGGCCCCCGAACTAAAATGAGTTGTCTGACCACCCCTGGTCTGTGAGATGAACCTGTCAGTATTGCTAATTCTGTGTAAAAGCCGAAGACCTGTGTCTCTTACCATCTCTGGCCTTCTTTGTTCCTGCAATAAAACCAAAAAATCCTGCAATGAATGCATCTCCATCTCTGCACTGAAGGAAGCTGGAGACTTGAGTTCCCACAGCACACTGCATCTGTTAAAACATTCTCGTTTGAAACATGCATCACACTTCATCTGAGTCTGATTTTGTGATTAAGATGAAAACAGTGTTTGTCTCAACAGCTCAAAGAAATGGCTGCATGAATAAATTTGTCTTGAAGAGATTTCACGGCTGTTGCATTTTCAGAGAACTCTGTAAGTGCAGATATTTTTAGGTTTTCCAAGTAATCAGTGTGTACATCATGCCCAGTGATAAATAAGCACCTATTTTTTTTTTTCAATCAGAGCTGCCTCATTAATTACACATTACATGCTTAAATGAAATTTAGTTAAAAACAAGTTTTGTCTCATTTAGACTTTTTGTTTCAGTTTCCTAGCTGTGTTAATGGAAGAGCCTGGGGTAGCGCTGCTATAACAATTTCATTTATGATGAATCATTTCATGAACAATTTATTCTGGACTTTTAAATTGCTGAAGAGAAACTGCGTCTACAAACAGCAAAATAAAAACTGCAAGTTTTTTTTCAGCAACTGAGTAAAATTGTACAGCCGTGTGACCTTAACTTAAAATCTCATTCTCTTGTTTACTGTTCATCCATATACTTATAAGACCAGAGATCCAAATTAACACCTACCCTGAGGAACTCCTAATGCTCATGAGCACTTCAACCCCTACACGTAAAATACTAGAATCCGACATATTGCTGTTGACATGTCACAATGCACACCGTGGGCACTCAGGGAGAAAAACGAATGACATCCTGAATACTATTTAAATGTGGGTTTTGGAAATTTGTAACACCTTCACTTCACCGAGCTAGAGGCACTCGGAAATGATTTTGTCCAAGGCCACAAAAACAAATGGATTTTTCTTCAAATAAATCAGAGGTCAATGTAGTGCTTCCCTGTGGAATTGAGGTGTCTCTTAAAAATATGTTTTTATTAGTAAAAAATGGAAATTAATGATTCGGTATAGAGGAGTATGCTGCCACATTACTTTTGACACACGCTAGAGAAAATACATCCAAGCATGTCCCTCGCTTTCCATTCAAAAGGTTTAGCACGCTTACATATTCATGAAACATCGTGCATTCCTGTCGCTTTATTCTCTTCCCCTTCCAAATAATCTAAATCGATATGATATTATTGTAAGAAATGTGTTTTTATTGCCATACACGATTGGTCCTATACAGTTTCCCCACGCTGCGCTTTCCATTTTCTCACTTTTGCAGAACTTGCGATATTACAGGATTGTTATCTTGAAAGTCTGCAGGTTGTGAAATTAAAGTCATGTCGGTACAGCTTGATCCTGCAAGTCCGAGAGGCCCTGCAGCAAATCTGTAAAGCACTATGAGCTGTGAATTTTAAAGCTGAGGGGTTCGTGGCAGACAGCTGGGGCTGGAAGCCGCTCGGCTCGCTGCAAGCCTCACATGCCAAAAGCGCCAGAAAGCCATTCACTGCCACTGACAGGCTCCATGGGAAAGAACAATAGCGAGCAAACACCCTTAGACTCTCTTGCCCTCTGCTTTCTGCAGGGTGTGTATAAGGGAGGCCTACGTGGCTGCCAGGCTACTGCTGGCCACTTTGGAAGCCTGTTTTGTCACTATCAGCTTCTGCAGAATCTGATTAAGGAGGATTTTCATGGCTTCTCACTCGACCACTGGGAGCTCTTCTTCCAGATCGCATCTGTACCTCCTAACCAGAGAGCTTCTGGTTTGGCTGGAGCAAGAGAGCTTGTAGCCTGGAAATGAGCTTATGGACACACACACACCTCACAATTCCCTCGTTTACCTTTTTTATTTATGCGTTGCACTATATCCATGCATGTCATCTTCAGTTCCTGTCACTACACCAAAGCAAACTGATACTAAAATATGATATAAACGACTGCTGATAGTTGTTCCATCTTATCTCTATTAACATGAGGCAATCATGGTCCACCCTGTCTAACAGGTTATATAATTGATTAAGTTAACCTTACATGTCACCTTGACTTGGTGAGTCTAATGAATGATCTCAGTATGATCATTAGTCTCAGAGTATCGCTCATACATTTGAACAGTTACTTATTTAGCTTGGTAACAGCTTCAATACAGCCACGTTTTAAAATCTATTTCTTTATATTTATCGTTCAGGCTTGTGCATCACGTATCAATGACAAACTTTAGCATATGTAATATATTAACATGAGTAGGAGTAAGTATTTACTATCTGCATGCCTTATACAGAGAGAAAAGTGTAAATAGAGAAACAGCAGGAACATGAGGAGAGGCTGGTTTAAATTGTCTAATCTATCTCTCCGTCTCAGGGATTTGTTTTGTTAGGACGAGCCGTTTCATTTGTATTGAAAGCTCCTTTGAACACGCCGCAGGTGCACAGCAAGTTTCCAAATGCGGCTCTTTGAAAGTAAAATCCAGATCTCTTACCTGCTTAACCGATGAAGGAATAATGCTCACATCTGTCCATCAGTGCTTTTGAGCCACTTGCCCAATCACTTTTGAGCCCTTGAAAATAACAGAGCGTGTGTAAAAATGGCTGTAATTTTTACACCTTTCCCCCCGATTTGGATGAGAATACCCTGATCTCAGAGCCGAGAGTCTGCACATTAAGCCCACATTCGTTGCATTATTAGCTTGAATAAAAAGCTAAAATATAAAAATGCCTTTGTCCAAATATCCATGGCCCTTACTGTAAACTGTATGATATTCTGTCTTCTGTATCACATGTAGGTCATGTAGGTTTTTTGATGGTGGTGGTGGAGCAGACACGCTGAGAGGCTTTAGTTCAGACCCCCTGGAAAGGCGGAGTGACACAATTGCACTGAATTTACGGAACGGGCTGAACAATTTTGGAAAAAAACAAGATTATAGGGCAAGAATGATGAAACTGAGAATGTGGAGATGAAGAGAGTGGAGAAGCAGACTGTCTGTGGAGAAAGAGAAACAGGAATTTTGCTAAAACAACCAGAATGATTACTCACTGTATGTAATCAAACTAAGGTCAAGTTTTAAATAGTGTGCATGAAATAAAATAAAATAACCCTATATTCCTATGTTCAGGAATGAGTTGGGACACACGAGGCCATGAAACACAAAAAACTACAGTATATATTCTGCAGTAACTGTCAGGAATATTGTAAAACGCACATAGATAGACGCGCTATAAATGAATTCCTGACAACAATTAGACTTCAGTGTAGCTCCGCTCAGCTGTGAAATTAAGAGTAAGCGATTAATGAAGCAGTTTTGTTTCCAAATTCAGATTATGACTCCGACATATATCCACGGCGGCTTTATTCATCAACACCGACTGTCGCTTGAGAAAACCTCCGACTCAATTTACCCTTAACAAACAGAAGACCTTTTAATTAGCCATTAGGCTGGTGTTAATGTTTTACCAGGAGCTAACTGTGCTCGCATCCCTTGCATAGAAAGTGAGGGTTTAGACCAACTTTAGCAACAAGTAAAATTGGTCAGTCGTAAACTATGTAATCGAATCGAGTAATTACAGACATAGAAATGGGAACTTGAAGTCTTCATGCATAAACAATGCACTACCTTGACATAAACTGAGGCTCTGCATGACAGACAGCTTGATGTTCTAGTTGGTGATAAAATATAACACAGCAGAGCATGACCTTAGTGTTTTTCTGAAAAAGTCAGTGTGGCTTCATTTCTGGTGGACAAGCATTTCTATTTAACTCCAACCGCCAGGAAACAATCTCTAACTTCAGCCAAGCTAATTTTTCCTTTTCACGGAGGCATCAAAAGACTCATGCAGAGGTCTTTAATATATCAAAATCAGAGTGTTTTATTTTCTCACTTGAACGCAGACATAGAAATGGGAAGCTCACTGGGTCTGCATACCAAATATTTTCCTGTACATTTCACAAATGGCTTTGAAAAAGGGGACATTTTTTCCCCGCCGCACACACGCACGCACACACACACACACACATCCACTGCAGACAAATAATGACACAGACCATTACGTAATCTCACTTTGTGCAATATGTTCAGTAATACCTAGCAGCTTCTATGCTATTAAAGGTACTCAGAAAAGAGCAGAAAAAAAGAGCAGCAATCATGTCCATCAGTGTGTGTGTGTGGTGTGTGTGTGTGGATATATATATATATATATATATATAGTTACCATATTTTCTCATCT
>JASGAT010392383.1:608-13561 GCA_030220025.1 Chelon auratus | reverse complement strand
CAATCAGCAACGTTTGGTAATGACGTATATTGTGCGCCGGAGTTCAGGCTCTTACGCTTACCACTTCCGCTTCCAGTTAAATAAATCAAACTTTTCCCAAAGCCGGTAGGAAGGAGAGCTACGACGTCCGTGCCATTTATAAAATTGACAAGACAAGCGTCTTGTTCTGGTTTTAATTCCGTGATGCTCTCGAGAGTTGAGACAACTTCGCGGATGGCTTCTAGCGTCTCTTCCTCCGTCGCCATTGTTGCTTTGCTATGAACTACAAGGTTCGCTGGACTACAGAAGGAACTCGGCATGGGAGTTTCGCGTCATCACTCAACTGTTCGCTGATTGGTCCGATCAAACGTAAACTTTAGAAGGGCAGTTTGGCCAGACTGAGGTGCAGACCGAAATCAAATTTCGGGCGGAAACGTAGGATGGTGACGACCAGGCTAGTCCCCATGCCCCAGTGGGTCAAAGCTGCTTTGGTGGCAGAAGGTGAACCTACAAAATACTATTAGGAAAGTGGTTTGATTGTTGTGACTGATTGGTGTAGTTGCGTAATGCGTGAAAGACATTGAAGTTCACAAGGCAGGGACAGTCCTATAGAAGATATTTTTGATTTGCATTAGGGAAAATGTATATTCCAGCATTTTGGAGTTTCCCACTCAGAAGCCCAGGATATCTTGTTTTCTGCTTCTTCAACTTTGACATTCACTTCTGCGTCTTAAGGCTTTATGGCTTTGCATATAGTAAAGCAACCATTGCAGATCACTTCTAAAGTGTACATTCAGATGCATTATGCACATACTTATTCACTGATGTAATGTGTCACAACAAATGCAGTTCACATATACACAGCCACATTTGACTCCGATTTCTTTATATACTCTATACTCTCCAGAAGCTGATGAGATGAATTTTTATTTATTTTTTTTGCCTTGAATAGACCCTGGTAGCTCACATAGTTTATTGGGCATCCCATAAACCATCCTGTAATCCTCACTGCAGCGGTGTAGGTTCGATATACGTCTGCACCCTTCGCATCAGGGCATCCCGTCTCTCTCACCTTATTACTTCCCGTCTTTCCCCGCTACCCACTACCACCCATAAAATAAAACCCCCCTAAAAATAATGAAAATCTTATGTTACCTAACTGACAATTTAACCGTAATGATGTGAATGTAGAACGTAAGAGCTTAGATTAGAACACACATTTTGCTTTAGTGTGTTTTCAGAAAGTTTATAGTTTTGGGTGTAATTTCTAAATCACTGATAATGTTTACATGTACATTAGTATTACGCTAATAATTGGAATAAAACCCCAACCAGAAAAAAAAAAAACATTCAGACTGGCCAGATTGGAAGGAATCAGTCTGAGACAGGTGGTGTAAACTTGTGATAACAAACTTTTGTCCCCTAATAACCAAGTAAAGGCGTGATCCGACCATTACTCTGCGGATGGAATAAATATTTGTAGGGTAAACATCAGGTGGCGAGACAAACAATTATACATTATATGGACAACTCGTGCCCACTTCCTCACGTGGGCGGGGCCACCTTGCGACTTTGAAGCCACAGTCTGTGCAGTAGTCCGAGAGTGGAACCACTGGTGTCCTGTCCAGGGTGTACCCTGCCTCTCACCCCGTGACAGCTGGGATAGGCTCCAGCCAACCCGCGACCCTCCAGAGGACCAGCGGTTACAGAAAATGAATCGAATTAATAAAGTTCGGGGGATTCATGCCAGATTCATGCTACAAAGCAGGCAGAACCACTTTGCACATCTTTTAAAAGTTATATTTTGGGGCATGTAAACAGATAATATAGCTATGCATATTATCAGATTGTAATATTCGGTGCCCATGCAAATGTAGCCATTGATCATATACCTCTCTATTTTGCTCTTCCTGTGGAGTACTGGAAAATATCACCCTCATAGCGTAAGAGCCTTGAGGGTAGGGTGAAACGTCTAATGCCCGGCTGATGTGCACGTGTCTCCAGTTAGCTTATAGTTGATAAATATCATAAACTCTATAGTATCTGACCTTGTTGATGAGTTTCAGGTTCTCAAAAAAAATCCCACAGTGAGTTAATTTCATTAACTCAGTGTTGAGGTGTTCAAACGCTTTTGCTGTTGCTTTGTCGTCATGAGTGACTCATGAGATCATTTGCAAAGCTCAAAAAACTCTTGAAGTGCTTCTCTTGAAGGCCTCCATGGTGTTACAGGCATAGCAACCGGTAATAAGCAAATATAAAGGTAGTGTGTCTGTGTTTGAGTTTGCTTCTGTGTGCTCTGGCATTGTCTTTCCTTGGCTATATCTGTATGTCTGCCTGAAAACGGAACACAAGGTCCACATGCGGCCCTGAAGCAGCAGGCTGGACTGCTCCCGACTCCGATAATCGCAGGGTCGTCTCTGTGGCAACAGCCCTGACTGACTAGATGGAGGGTTTGTCTGGGAGGGGGCCAGTCAATATCTCTCCACCCTATCCTTTATCTCATCACTACTCTACAGCCAGAGTCCTTCCATATAAAAATAGCTTCCCTCAATGAACCGTCAGGCTTTGCTTCGGAGCACATGCGTGTGTGCAAGTAAGTAGCACTTAAATACCACAGATACTAGACGCGCTAATGTAGAGTGAATGTGGACTGAATTTATACGCCATCATTCATGTAACTGCTGTGTTCCTATTAAACGTGTTTCATTTCAAGTTCCTTTAAGGACAGAACTTGAGGACACAGATGGGGTTTATTCTTTCACCCGTGGAGGTCTGTGTTTGACTGTTACCAACGATGAACAGCCCCCACGGCGACAGCAGATCTAACCATGTTGGTTTCCACACCACGGCATCTCAAGCTCACTGATGCGCTCATGCGGGCCTATTTCATAAGTGTGTGTCGACTGAGCTGGCAGCGTGTAGTTATATCATTAGGAACAATAAAAAAAGTAGTATCAGTGATACTGAAAATGAAAAGACTGCTCATATACATTTTCTATCTAACTACATGTAAACATATGACTATAGGCACCAGCAACCTTGTGAAATGTGATATTCTAGCGGTTATAATGCTTCCCCTCTTTGACATTTGCTTCCCTAGATAGGGGTGTCAGCAGTGCAGTGTTACAGTACGACCTAAAACGTATACCATACACCTCTGGATGTGGACTAGATCTGGAGAGATCAGCGAAACCTGATCTCTGTGTGTGTCGTGACATCATTTTTCTGAGCAGGACAGCTGTGTATTTGAGGAGCTCAGGGTCATGGATGTGATGAGTCACTGATGTGCTGCATAATAGCTCCAGCTCGAGTTTAGGCTGCGGATAACACAAAGACTTATTGTTCCGTTTTGCAATCGCTCCGTTTATAATAATCGGCCAATAATCACTTCTGAGGAATATGAATTTTCCATTAACATACAACTACACCAACAAAGGGAATCCAGGGCGTCTTGTTAACGTGGGATCTTTTATTTAAAGACACTAAATGAATCATGATTCCTGGAGTCAAATAAACATTTCAGACCTCTCCCTTTACAAGTTGGTGCACTCTATTAACAGCCTCTTTAAAGTTGCCCTCTAGTTTAAAGTCACACAGCCACTGCTAGCCAATTAGCCTTCAGTAGCGCACCGAATATGAAACAGTCTTAACTCATTGGCTAGCATATGTTTGCTAGCTAAAATGCTTTTCCAAATCCATTACAAATGTCTCTAGAGCAATACCATATTGTTAGGGATGATTACAGTTATTTGCACTGGTTGGTTTTATGGTGAATGGTAGCTTTAGCGTACTTGTCTGAAGTATTTTTTTACACCTTGTTTGGATCATTAAATATTAATGTGTGCAGCTATATCTTTTGACTTGTCTGATATTTCTCTCTGCTAGGCTCTATCATACTGATCCCAGCACCCGAACGTTTGCAAACTGTGAAATAAAACGTCGCGCTAAACCTCCATTTTGAAATTTTATGTCATCAGCAAGCTGTCAAAAGAGAGAGATGAAAGAAAACTAGCATAAGGGGAAGCAGTTGAGACAAAAGGTGTTGTGAAAGCAGCGTGCTCGCAGTGTTTCAGAGAGGGCTAATGGCATGCAGCACGTCTAGGGAGGCTGCAGCTCACGGCTGAGAAGCGGTCACAGAGAGTGAAACGGCCGCATCTCATACGTTACTGAGGATGTCAGACCTGCTGAGGTTAGAAAGTGGCTGGTAAAACTATTTCCAGCATCATCGTCGTCACCATCATTCATACAGTGAAAGGAGATTCATGACCATAAACCAGGTAGTCTGCTGTATACATTTGAAAGCCGTGGAGTGGTTTGTGAAGCGGCTTTGAGACTATAAGGTCACATGCAAGCTCCAAACCACCAAACTGCTCCCTGAGGTAAATACACAGGTCAATAAAGAAAATCTAAAAAACAACCAATAAAACATAATTTCAGTGGAATCTTCTTCAATTTATTTTTTTTGTTCACATTAATGTATAAAATAGTAATTCACTTTTAGCCTAGGGACAAGATTACTTCTGGTTTATGCATGAGGGGAGTGGAGACCAACAGATGTGCTCCTGTAGCACAATTTGCTGAAAAAGTTAATACCAGCTCTGATAGGAAGATTTTAGATATGGCGAAAGGATGGAAAGAACACCCCCCTTGACGCTGCCATGGAGCTGTTCTGTAACAGTGTTCATGTGGTGGTACGCATCAAAGTGACTTCCACATAAATGCCAGAAATCCAGGTTTCCCAGAAGAACATTCAACACACCGTGTATATTAGTGGCAACATAAAGTGTTGGTTAATTTGGGCTTTTTTAAAAAGCTTTTTTCTATTAAAAGAATATTTGCAATAACAAAAACATTGGTCGTTGCATCCTTATTATGCAGCGTCTATTTAAGCTCCAATGAATCTGCACAGAAGAGTCATTTTATTCAATCTGCATAGCCTATGGTTGTAACCTGATCATTAATATACAGTGCGCCATTAAGAGTTTAATTATTCAACAGGTAATCAGACACCCGCTAAGCACACAAACTGTACATTATGTACAATGTCTCAAGTGGCTCAAGATCGCAGCCACTGGCAGCACTGGATCACAGGACGTTTTGCAGAATCCTCCGTTCGGTATTTGAAGGTCTCCTGAGATGAAAACATGCACGTCCCTAACTGCACGTGCAAGGCAATCCCACATTGTGGAGCGTGTCGTCTCCATTTTGCGAACCACTTCTCTGCAGTCTTCTTGGTTACGTTTCATTTCTTGAAGATGTACAGCGGGCAGACGCCGCTGATTTGTGAAGACTTAATAGGAACAAAATCTGCATCATAACTAGGATTGTACTGCTTAACCAGTAACAAACTACCCTGGTATATATGCTGTTGTGTACTCTCTAGTCCTACAGTGTTGTTTAAACTAATAGGGATAATCCCATATTCCATGTATCCTCCACCTCTGTCTTTCTCTTTTCTCCTTGCTTTGTTTAGTAATTATGGACATGTCTGTTGGAGGTTCACTGAAAAAGAAACATGGGTCTATTTTCATCCTGCTTGCTGCAGCAGAAACAGGAAGTGGAGGACTTTCTTTCTTTCTTTTTTTTTTTAAATGACTGCTTTAATGCCAGCACGTGCTGTACTTTGTTCTTTTATTCATGGCACACGTGACAGGCATGCAGAAGGCCATCTGTATTTCACCATATCACTGTTTGGGTCAGCCTAATATTGAACATGATATCAATCCCTCGCAGTGCTGCTCGTCTTTGCTGTCGGAACATGTTACGCGTTTTCCCATCGCTGTCACCGTTCCGTCTTTCACTCTCCCTCCCTGAGCTGCTTTTATGTTTTAGTCGATGTTGTCTGTCTGCGTAGCATCTCCTCTGCCCCCAGCGTCATGTCTGCTGCTCGTGTGTTTTCGGGGTAATGTTACATTTGCTCAGGCCTCCCTTTGAGCTGCTATCTGTAGTTGTTTGCATCTGTTTAGCCCTATTTTTTACTGTGGGACGTTGCCTGTGTGTTTCCGGCTCATCTGTTGCCTCTGTTAATCGTTTCATGTGAGTCTGTATCACCTCCTCCATACCAGGTGGCTGTAGGCTAGTGGCCAGAGAGGGAGCATGGAGACTTTAAGGTCACAGCGAAGGTCACCCATCGCCCCCACGTCCATGGCTAAGATTCCTTGAGAAGGCACCTAAGCTCTAAACTGTTCACTGGGCACTGTATACACCACTCTGTGAGTGAATGAATGAATGGATTTAATGCAGATATAGAATTTCCCCATATGGGATTCAAAAAGAAACATAACATAAAAAAATGCTTATTCTGTAATTGTAGTTCATACTTAATTTAATGAAAGTTATATCTCTTTCTTTACATGTCCCTCTGACAGAAGTCTTTTTGTTTTTCAATTTTGCCTCTTTACCCAGTATGTTTTAAAATTATTTTAACATCCTATTTACTTCATGGCCTCTCTTCCCATGATACTTATGATCATTTATTTTTCAAATATCTTTGGTTTCTGGTTTGGTGTTATCTACTCAAAATCCAGTCATTGTACGTTTTATCATATGTTTTGTCTGTAACATGAGTTTTGAAAAGTGAGCGAAAACGTATCGGGTGTGGTGGAAATTTCTGCCGGAACGTAAGAAGTCAGAACACTCTGCTCTTCCTGGGCGTTTAATTCAGTATCTGCAGATGGGCTCACAGCACAGATAAAGCACCGAGCAGCTGAGAGCAGCAAATAAGCAAAGAATACACCGAAGTAGGTCTGTTTTCTGCTTCTTATCTGCTGGAGGTCACACTGTTCACTCCTTCTTTCAGCTATCTGTCTGTTTCCCAGGCACAGACCCTGAGAGAACACAAGAATACTACAGAACATATGATATATACCTCAGTAGACTTAGAGTTTAAAGCACCATCTAAACCATGTCTATGAATTGCTTGGAAAAATTCCGTTATGGGCGTTAAAAAGGTACTTTAATTTGAGAGGATTGACATCCTCACTGGAGAAAAGCCGTTGGAATTATATTACCATTTATACACAGTTCCTTATTTTAAGGAGACATTCCACTGTTTCATGGACAGCTGTGAGATATTTCCCTATCGTTTGATAAGTGTGAAGCCAACAGGTGTTCAAAGTAACTTTCAATGCCAGTGAAGCCGACCATCATTAGGCTGCAAAAACAAACCAAATCTGTGAGAGAGAAAGCAGGAGCAACAAAGCAACAGTCTGGTACATTCTGAGATATATAGCACAAACTTGAACGTGGTTTGATGAACACATACAATAACAACAAATACAACAATGTTCAAGCATACATGGACCTAACTGTACGCCCATGTCTGCAGGCTGTGACTGTGTGCTCTCTCTCTCTCTCTCCCCACTGTGACCTTGACAACTCAGATTATCCACCACAGTAAGTTCATCAATAAACAAACCGGCCGGCCAGTCACATGATCGCCTGTTCCCCTCTCCGATCACATAGTAAAGATGCCTGCGTGGGTGCATGGTTATTTGTGTTGGAGGAGAACGGTGCAAATCCATGCTGCCTACTGGGCACAATAGGAGAAGTCAAGCTCACCATGCCATCCAATCCCACAAAGCAGTGTAGAGGGATTAATCCAGATTATCTGACAAGGCTATTCTTAGAAATAAATGAAAAATCTCTGGGCCAGATTAGGGTTCAAGGAATGCTAAAAAAGAAATCACATGACTCCTGTTGACTCACAAATTGCTACCGTACGTCAAGGCACAACTCACTCATAAAGTCAGAACTCGGTCGTTTATTCTTTTTATTTTAATTTTAAAGCATATGTATGTTAGTAAATTGCCTTATCTTACAGATAACTGTGTATTATTTTTGGAGTGACTCAAATACTAGGCACCTTGAATGTAGCATGAGTTCAGGGAAGTGGAGTGTAATTCAATGAACATTAACGTGAGAGGAAATCGATTTGCCTGACTCCAGGGGGAGCACATTTGTGAAATATTTCCCCATAGTTGCACCAGCCGTGATTCGGCCAGCAGGTGGCGTCAGTGAGAAGAACCATCTCACTGCCCGTTTGACTCTTCTTGAGAGGAGCTGTCCATTCAGCACCACTGTGTTAACAGCTACTGAACAAAGCAGCTGAGTTAAACTACAATCGACTACACGACGAAAGACCCGAGAAACCTACAGTGGACAAAATAAATCAGCCCTGGTTTCAAAGGCAGCAAAATATTGTATTTCCAATATTGAAGATTTTTATTCCGCTGCCTGGAATCCATCGTTCATTGATCAGACTGGATGGTGTCGTGTTATGCTTCCTTCCTATTGCTTTGACGAAACAAAGTATATTTAAAGCCCAGCCTTTGTGCGTGTGCCGTACAAAGCTAAAGTCTAGTCTAATATCTCAGAATGAGAGCAGTACACAGTTCTTTAAATGTGAAAATGAAAACTGCTGTAGCACAAAAGGTACTGTACCAGACCTTGGATATGCCGAACTAATAAAATGTCTTAGATAATGTTGTAGCAACTTTGTGGAAACGTCTCCAAAGTTAGGCGTCGATTTAGAATTCCCACTGACTGCGCTTGGAGATTGATGAACAACCCTTGACATTACGAACGGGGTTTCTGTAGAGTGTGGCGGCTCTGGGTGTCGCCATCTTTGCGGTGCCCAACTCCTTATTAATTCAAAATTGCGGAAAAGAGGTTCAGTATAAGTCCACAGTTCTTAACAGTTATACTTTTATAAGCAAATGTAAAACTGCTACAACACAGAAGGTGCTGTACTAGACTTCTGTTTGGCAGAACTGATAAAATGTCACAGTGATCCCTCCAGCATTATTCTTTTCACCGACTAATAATGACAGGACTTAGCAGTGCCTGCTCCTTGATATACACGTTCTATTAGTGCAGGGTCAAGATGTTCTTCTTCTTCTTTAAGAGTAACAATCCGGAAGAAAGCTGCCTGAATCATGGCTATGGGTAATCTAACATGATTTATGCTAACATGAGTGAGGTGCACCGTGGCTAGTTTTTTCTGGGACGCTGTCAGCAGGCCATGACTAGGTGGGCACCAGATGGACTCTGTGTGAGGTGACTTACTGTCGTCTTGCTTGACTGGAGCTCAAGTAGCAGCACTCACTGCTCCACCCCGGGAAGGGATTAGAGCATGGCTACATCTCTGCCTCTTTTCCTTTTCTCTCTTTCCTTTCCCCGCCGTCTGACCACATTCACAGTAGTGTTTTGGGGAGAGGCTCCTTTCTGCCCCTGCCTTCGCCGTGACAAGGAGTTGAAAGATCCACTCACTGATCCTCATCCCCGGGAGAGTTTTCCACGATAAAAGCAATCAAAATATAGTCTGAGGTGCTTTGAGGGTTAGCAGCCGCCAGCTATTGATCCCCGCTTATAGATTGTTTTAGTCTGCTCCGCGATTCTCCGAGATGCATGAGATCAAGTTTGTACAAACCCTAATTGCATTACAGTCGTTACATTTACAAAATCAGATTTAAAAGCTCTCTTGCATGTTCACACTCATTTTCACTTCTTAATATGTGCAGTAGCTTTCAAAGAACAGCACTGTAATCCATCACACCACAAACACAGATCAGTTTTGCGTAGTACCTCTGTCCATTGACTGAAACTCTGAATCTGAAAAGAAGCCTATTCGGTCTCTTAAATAGTGTTTTCACTAGTGTAAGTATTTTTTAAGGGGGAACATTTCTTTACCTGGTATGATTCACAGATAATGTTGCAGCAACATGGGGCCTGTGTAAACATAATGAAAGTTAGGCTTCGATGTTAACTTCAATGCCTTGAACTCACAGACTGTATATGAAGATGGACGCACCCTCCATGACTTCATGTGTAGTATTCCTGATGAGTGCGATGGCTCCATGTGGCAAGAGGTGCAGCGTGAGTGGATGTGAGGCATAATTGACCCTCGGGTACAGTTGTCATTTTTGTACCTGCGTTAAAAGTATTTATTTTTTTTATTTATTTTTTTTTAAACATGGCGGTCTATGGGGTTTGACTCGCTCTTGCAAACAGCCTCAAGTGGCCATTCGAGGAACCGCAAGTTTTTGGCACTTTCAACGTTGGCTACATTTTTCAGTCTGAGAGGTTGCTATCTGTCTGCGCCTTGCGTAGGGCCCCCTGTCTGTGACAGAAACGCACATCCTGCCAGACCAACGGCTCCAGTCCGGCAGCATTATCTGAAGGCTGCTATCTTTTCTGGTTGTGTGCCATTTCTCTATCAGTCAGTCATTCACTCACACTCCCTTGGCAACAACAGCATTTGAAGAAGCAAAGTGAATGAATGATACTCAGTGACTCAGCAGGCTAAGCTCAGTATCAATAATAATAGTAATAATAATAATAATAATAATAATAATAATAATAATAATACTTTGCTCTAATATGACTGATTACTAAGTGCTTGGCCATCACAAACAAATGCAATCAAACAAAAAAAACAACAGAATATCAATTAAACATGTCACTGACCATGTGTGTCTGGGATGGCCGACCAACGTCATCTCTGTTGGTCTGTTGGTTTGCATTAGCGCTAGCCTTAGTCACGCCTAATGAGGTGTAATTTGCGTGCAGTGCTTTAAGAAGATTAAAGGGGAAGAATGTGCTGCACCTTGACCCAGTGCCTGTGGTCAAGCAGGCCATTGTTTCTGATGACAGCTTGAGTTAAAGCGAGCGATTGGTCGCTCTCTGACCCCTGTGGCCTGAAGTGGTCAAGGGCAGAGATTAAGCTTCCACTTCTGTTTGAGAGTGGGCTGTGATGATTTAAAGGTTAATCTTTTAAATGCGTAGTCAAGAGTAGTTTACGTGGCGTTTGATCTACGGTCTTGTTTTCATTAGTTACTGTTGCTGCGCCACCATTTTTTTTTTTTTTTTTTAACTGTTGGTTTAAATGTGATGCAGAAATAAACACAAGCAGGCTCCTCATTTTTAGATGAACTTTGTCAGCTGAATAGACAGATGTAGACGGCTCACCTGCTAATTCTTAAGTTGAAAGAGATGGAACTGATCGATGTATAATGCAGATAGACTGAGGTTAAAGACAGTCAGTCTGACAGAGTGAGAGGTTGGCTAAATTGTAGTTAGTTACCTATGAAAATAATATTGTACCACTGTAAGTAGTAAGCTAATCACTTGGGCATGCAACATTGCAACTTGCATTTGCTGTTATACGGTAATCATCCACATATAAAGCTAGGCCTGGTGGTCTGGTTGAATGATGATTTACAAAAGGCCTCAGTCAGATTCCAACTCAAGTTATTGCACCTATAAAACACCTATTAGCCAACTAAGCAAGCTGAGTCGCCATAAAGTCCATCTCATTCATCACATATGCTGGCCACATGCACCAGCACATAGCTATAAACACAGGGAGCACCCCACTACACCCAGTGCATTAGGAGATTAACAGTTGCTAGCTGCTGACACTGATCAGGGCCGGAGTGGCAGGGGACAGATTTGCAGCAGGGGGGTGGAAGTCAGGGCTGGGGGTCACTGCGCAGAAGATGTTATGGGCAGAGGCTGCCACCCTGCTCTAGTCCTCCAAGCCGGGCCAGCTAGGCTTATCTTGGCGAGAAAAAGAGAAAGAGAGCCATCTAGGGAAAAGGACAGCGAGAACAGGAGGGAGGGAGGGAGGGAGCGGGGAGGAGAGGAGGAGGGGAGAGAGATCCTGCGCCTGCTCACTGTGAGCACAGCCAGTGCAGCTTTCATCCGCAGCGGAGGCTGAGACAGAGAGAGTTTGAGTGAGCAAACAGAAGCTTGGAGGGACAGTGTGAGAGCTTTTTGGAGTTAGAAAGGAGCAGCGTCCAGTCATGCTGGCTCTCATTTGCATTCGCTAGCCCTCCTGCCTCCGCTGCATGCTGCGGTTGGCGTTGCGAACGTTGCAGCGCAGGTCACCTCCTCGTCTTTCGGGGGAAAGCCGAAGAACCCCCAGGGAGGTGTGAATTTCTGGCACAAGTGCTCAGCACTGCGGCACCTTGAAACGAGCAATGGAATGTAGCAGAATGCCTGGACAAAGCTGAGGATCATCCTTCCAGACTTCAGCCCCGAGCCATCCATCCGTCGCTGCATCCACTCCTCCCTTCTCCCCTCTGTGCATCTCTCCTGCTCTGTGTATGGGAGGTGAGGCACTGGCAGGCTGTCAGTCAGCATGCGGCGGTGTGATCGGGCAGTCCAGTGCCCACGACACGCTATGGACGTCAGACACTGCTCGCTGTACAAATGAAAGGCTTCAAGCTCGCCTGGTAAGAACACACAGAAAGCAGAGACGGGCTCGGTGCGTTTTTTTCTGATGCTGTTTGAAATGTAACCTATTTTTCATTGTAGCTTTAAGGATTTCATGTATGCAAAGCACAACCCAGACAGGAGCTTCGATGTCTGTGACTCTTTGCTGGTATTTTTGCGGGCTTCACTGGCATGTCATTCTGAGACTACGTGCTCTCTTGGCAAGGCTGGACTGTCATATAGCACAGCGTGTCCATCTGTCCGTGTTCACCTGTGTATTTCTATACGGTTTTGTAAATCTGTAGCCAGTGTGCTAGCACGTACTAATGGCTAGCTCAGGATCAGTAACCTGTGACCAGAGTGTGTACGCGCTGTGCAGCCAGAGTGGGCCAGCGTGTTTTTTTTTTTTTCCCACCGTGACTGTGGCGACCCTGCTCTGCACCCCTCCGGCTGGCTCAGTGTGAGCGGAGCAGCTGAGGAGAAGCACTCACGTGGCTGCCCGGAAAAGAGCAGACACATGCTCGCTCTGCCTCTCCGCGGCATTCTCCCTCCGCCGCCTTCCTCGCTCCTCTCCCCTCGTCTTCTCACCCACGGCCAGGCGCCCCCATGCTCTCGCTTTTTATTGTCTAACCTGTTTCGCCACAGTGTGTGCTCCCTGTGCACTTTTCCACCGTCCCTCCTTTTATCCTCTCCTCCTCCTGTGTTTGTTTATGCTCCGCCTCCTCCTCTTGCTTGATATTTTTAGAGACGAATTACAG